>CABHPQ010160567.1:0-43627 GCA_902168405.1 Peromyscus aztecus | reverse complement strand
TCGTTCCCACAGCTGTAGGAGAAAACCCTGCCCTTGGGAGGTTGTATGTAGGCTCTTAATCAAACTGTAGGGACAGATTAGATTTGGGGGCAGTAGCTTTAGTGAGGAAAGCAATAACTGTTCAGGCACAAGCTTTGAGGTAGGAGAGCTGCGTTGGTCCCAAACAGCTTTGAAAAGGAAGATAGCTAGCTTATGAGCTCCACCCAGGGGTTGGGCTCTTGAAGTGATATCAAAGACAGACAGACTTGTTGCAGGCATCAGACTTACATGTACATTAACTGTAAATGCTTTAAGCTGCTTCAGATTATTAGGAGCACCTCTACTAAGTTGAATTCCTTTCCTTGGATAGCTGAACTCTTTCTGAGCCAAATTAATAAAATGGCATTTCTTATTAAGAATGAATTATTAAGTAAAGTGAGGCACTGGTTGGAAAGCAATTGATGCAGTTTGTTTTCAGAGCCCTGAAAGTGCTGCCGTGTGCATAGATCACAGGGTCTGGCTTAAGTGCCAACACGTGGGGCATTAATTTTCTTTCATAGAGGATTCTGAGTTCACAGGATGTCAGAAGTGCTGACTTGGCAGTGAAGTCCCATTTGTAACATGTTAGATTAGGATGCAGATTGATTTATATGTTGAAGTAATGGATCAAGGCACAGTCGGTGCTTAAGAAAATGGAGAGCACATTAAATAAGAGCATTTCCAAGTAAAGAAGTACAAACACCATAGAACGGTGACCCTGTCACATTCTAGGTGAGGTCGGGGTATGTTTGATTAGTTGATTCTTAGATGTGGCCCACAGAGGCCTTTTATATTTCAGAGGATACTGTCTTGAGAGTCTCTCGTGACCACAAGGATTAATCTTTCTGAACTCAGAAGTGAATCACTGTATCCTATTAGCTGTCTGGATTGATTCCAGTAACTCTCTTTCTTGGTGGTAACTGATGTGAGGAGCTGGCTGTTTTGCTCTCCTTCCTGTTGCTTTAACCTCTGATACCTTAGACTCTTTAGGGAAGATAACACTGACCATCTCAGTGCAGAAATCAAATGCACTTACACTGATGTATTGACCTCCGTGGTTGACCCATTAACTGAGCATTTATACAGTTGAAACTCTTGTGGTCTTGTAGCCAACAACCATAATGAGTAACATGTGGAACGTAGTCCTGGCTGATGAATGCGCTAGAATTGACTGTTTCAATGTTGTGGCTCAGTGAGCACACACAGCTAATCAACACTTTCTTATCTATGTTCATTTGGGGGACTTAAGGGTCAAATACTATCCCCTATCATCCTAGTCTTCCAAATGATTAGATATGGTACCCTGAATCCTATTTGTTTAGTATCTGCCTTCAGTGTTAAAGTATTCATACAAGCTCATACATAGTTGAAACATCAAGAATTTTTAATCTTTTAACTCTAGTTCATTTGTTGATTGAGGAAACAATTTCAGATTTGTTTCTCCCCTTTAAAGAAATGTCAGTTTTATGTGCATGGGGGTTTTACATGCATGTACACCTGTTCACTGTATACATGTTTAGTGTATGCAGAGGCCAGAAGAGAATGCCCGTTTCTTTAGAACCAGAGTTACAGCTGCTTGTAAGCTACTATGTAGGTGCTGGGAGTTGAACCCAGATCCTTTTAACTGTTGATCCATCTCTCCAGCCCTTTGGTGTTTATATCTTTCTTACTGTGCTTAATTTATACATTAAACTTTTATTATGACATGGGAAAATCATACTCAATTCAGCATACTCCATAGTTTCAGGCATCCACTGGGGGTCCTGGGACATAGCTCCAAGGATAAAGGACCACTGTAACACTAAATGCACGGTTGTTCTTCAAGGACACATTGCTTGAGAGGAGCCTTGCATGCTGGGCATCCTGAAAATAACCCAACTTGATGTCCTCTTCTTCATTCTCCATGTCTAATCTATCACCATGTCTTGCTTTGGCTTAAAATCTCTCAGCACTTCCAGTAATGAAGGCTGAGATCTTTCTGCTGCCAGACAATGTAGACCTGGTTCTACCACAGGGCTGTTCTTCCTTTGTAGCGTCCACACCTCCCCACAAGCCTCATTTCCTCTGGAGGCTTCCTTTATTAGCTCTCTACTCAAACTGAGGTCATGTTCTTTTTAATGTTTTCTCAGTGCTGTATTCTTTTCCTCCTAGGACTGTGAATCCAGTCACTTTTTTTAGTGTGGGTTTTGACTTGACACTAGATGGAGGACTGAGGAAGTGCGGTCATGAATTTTTGCTCATGCTTGTATACTGAGCCTTTAGCACATTGTTAGTACAGTTGCTTGATAAAGTTTTTGTTGTTGTTGCATGAGTGAATTAAATAAATTATTGGAAGTTTTGACTGCTTTCTGTTTTCATGTTTTGTGTGTGAAGGAATGGTAGCTTGTATTAGAACAGATAGCAATCATATTCAATGTCTTCCAAGTAGGCAGTAGTAGGGTTTGATTTCCTATTAGCTTTTCACTTCATATATATATACAAAGATCATTTTAAAATTCTGGCATACTTCCTGGGACAAGAATTAGTTTATATAAAGTACCACAGGCCCACCATCTCAGTCCCTCAGGAAGCTGAGGCAGGAAGAGTTCAAGACAAGCCTGAGTAACCTTGTCTCAAAATAAAAAGTGTCTAGAAGAGGGGCTAGGGCCAGAGTTCAGTGACAGACTGCAGGCCTAGCATGTGTGAGACCCTAGATTGATTTTTTTTTTTTTTTTGAGACATGGTCTCTCTGTGTAGCTTTGGAACCTGGAACTCACTCTGTAGCCCAGGGTGGTCTCGAACTCACAGAGATCTGCCTGCCTCTGCCTCCCGAGTGCTGGGATTAAAGGCATGTGTCACCACTGCCCAGCTTGATTGAGACCCTAGATTGAAAGAGGGCAGAAAGAAAAAGTAAATACCTGAGATTATAAGACACATTGAAAAAGAGATAACAAACAAAAGTTGATACTGAACCATACCTATTCCTACCAACTGTAGTTTGAGACAGACCAGTAAAGACTGGCTGTCCTTCCTGATATTCAGATACAGTAGCTTGACCTGGATCCCAGCAGTCAGTCAGCACAACCTGTTCATATTTAGGGGTTAGTTTCCATGTATACAAAATTGAGTTTCCTTTTATTTGTCTTGAAATGCTTGCTTTGAAACTTGAAAGGACTTCAGGTGTGTGCAGTTTTTGGTAGTTATTTTATTATGTTTTCTTCTTCTCCCCAGGGGTGGGTGGCGTTTGAGTGGATGCAAGGGCCTTGACACACATGGAGGCCTGAGAACAACGTGCAGGAGTCAGTTCTCTACTTCCACCACGTGGGTCCTGGGGATCAAACTCAGGTCGTCACAAGTGCCTTTACCTGTTAAGTCATCTTGGTGATTCTTTTTTTTTCCAGACCACATAGGATTCATACTCCAGCAGCTTCCATCTACCCTTCGGTTCTTTTTCAGCTTTCAGATCTTAAAGCCTAACAAAGAACTGTACTGAGTAGTTTAGCCGTAAGATGTTGATCCTGTATTCACTGTGAAGTGGCTGTGCCTGTCTGCATACCGTTTGACTAAACCTGAAACCTCTGGTTTGTCTTTTGATAGGCTCTTGCAGCCAATGCTGGGACGGGCTTTGCCGTTGCTGAGCCTCAGATTGCGATGTTTTGTGGGAAGCTGAACATGCATGTGAACATTCAGACTGGGAAATGGGAGCCTGACCCAACAGGTACCAAGAGCTGCCTTGGAACAAAAGAAGAAGTTCTTCAGTACTGCCAGGAGGTAAGAGTGTTGCCAGAAAGTTAACACCCGCTGCTTTTTCTGGGTCAGGGTTGCATGTGTTCCCCTGCTCAAGACCAAAGTACTAAGAACTGGAGCTCCAGCCCCTTTCATTTCCAAATTTAGATATTGCTGAGGTTTTGCTTATTTGTGTTGTGAGCTCAGTTCTTTGCAGAAGGTTGGTAGGTACCTAGTTCTGTTTTAGGAAGATGGAAAGCAAAATGTCATGTGTATATTTGTGGTTTTTGCTTGTTCATAGAAAGCTGCCAGTGTTGTAAAGGATCCTCTAGCTATGAGTCAACTTAACCCTTTGCTTCAGTAACAGAAGAATGTGAGTTTAACTTCTTATGATGCCTCACATGTAGGACCAGGGGTGAAGTATGGTTTTAATTCCATTAGCAGATACTTACAGACTTGCCTCTATGTTTCCCTTCAAGAGCTCAGGAGTATACACACATCCTGTGTGTGAACTTGATACCTAGTCAGATTTGTTTTGGGTTGAAAGCCTGCTGCATTTGCCTTACATACAGACCCCCCACACCCTTTTTTTATTTTATTTTATTTTATTTATTTATTTATTTATTTATTTTTTTGAGGCAGGGTTTCTTTGTGTAGCTTTTGGAGCCTGTCCCGGAACTTACTTTGTAGATCAGGCTGCCCTCCAACTCAGAGATCCACTGCCTCTGCTTCTCTAGTGCTGGGATTAAAGGCGTGCGTCACCACTACCGCCCAGTCCAGATTCCCTTTTTAAATGCAGTCCTTGGGAGGAGTCAGAAATACAAGATATCAAAAGAAAGCTAGCCTTTGTCCTGTCTACTCTCACTGGAACTGGAGGGAGCCGGTGCAG
Organism: Peromyscus aztecus; assembly: GCA_902168405.1. Taxonomy (NCBI): domain Eukaryota; kingdom Metazoa; phylum Chordata; class Mammalia; order Rodentia; family Cricetidae; genus Peromyscus; species Peromyscus aztecus. The sequence goes on along the minus strand of CABHPQ010160567.1, from coordinate 39,015 downwards.
CCTCCACGTGCGGAACAACGCTAGCCAGTTTGTGGACCTGTACATGCTGTGGAAATGCTCAGGGAGCAACCACATCATTGGGGCCAAGGGACCCCATGTCCATCCAGATGAATGTGGCTAAGATTGGCAAGTCACAGGCAGGTTTAATGATCAGTTTAAAACGTATGCTGTTAGAAAATATGCAAGTCAGATGATTCTGTTCTCCAGTTGGCTAAGGCTTATGGTGTTGTCTCAAAAAAAAAAACTTTGGACTAGAGGAAATTGAATAATATCTGTTATAAATAAACAGTGACAAAGGAAAACTAATAGTTGAGTATTTTTTATTTTTGTTGTTAGAACGTAGAATAGTGTAGTTGGTTTTTTGTTTGTTTGTTTTTTGGTTTTTCGAGACAGGGTTTCTCTGTGTAGCTTTGTGCCTTTCCTGGAACTCACTCTGTAGACCAGGCTGGCCTCGAACTCACAGAGATCCGCCTGGCTCTGCCTCCCGAGTACTGGGATTAAAGGCATGTGCCACCAATTGTTGTTGTTGTTCTTAAACAGATATATCCAGAGCTGCAGATCACAAATGTGATGGAAGCAAACCAGCCAGTCAGTATTGATGGCTGGTGCCGAAGGGACAAAAAGCAGTGCAAGAGTCACATCGTCATTCCATTCAAGTGTCTTGGTAAGTGTCTTTGGTTGCCTTAGAAGTGTTCCTCCCCATCCTGTAAGCTTTATTCTTGGCAGTAAAGTAGCTCTACATCTGTTAAAATAAAGTTACTGGAGGATTTTCTCCTATGGGTACTTGGTGCCTCCTTGTGTTGCTGGTAGATTTCTCTGGAACTAACTGCCTCTCCCATTGTGAACCTCTTGTCTCTGGAGGATAAGCCTTTTCCAGGACACCAAAGAGAAGCATTACCTGCAAAGCAAGCAGATTTACCCTTAACATTAACCATTTGAAATCAATGCTAAGAAAGATAGTTGAGAAACGGCACTAAAGAAAGCAGCCAAGGAAAACTGTTCCCTACAGTTCATCCTGTTCAAATTGGCTGTTAGTCAGATTAGTGGTAGCTCTCGGGAAAGGAAAATGACTCATGGCATGTGGCCAGGTGCCAGGGCCAGATGCTGTGTGGACCTGCCATTCTGAAGTGCTGGGGCCTTACCCAAGTGTTGCCACGTTTTTGCTGGTGCTAACATTTAGTGCCAGCTTGACAGTGTGTTCCTCAGAAACAGGGTTGTTGTCTCTTAGCGAATGTAGTCGTCTTCGCCCTTTCTTACCTGACCTATGAATGACTCTCGTCTGCGAGACTCAAGAAGAGATTGGGTCACAGATGCTCGTAAGTGCAGGACACTTGTAGTTGGTCCAAAATAGTATTAACACAGGGGAGGGAGGACTAGATCTGACACCTGAGGAGTTCTTTAGATCTGATTTGAGCCATCTGTGAAATTTAGTCCTCTCAGCCATGTGGTGGTGCATTCCTTTGAGGCTAGCCTCGTCTACATAGTGAATTCTAGGACAACCAGGGCTACACAGAGAAACTGTCTTGAAAAACAAACAAACAAAAAGCAAAAATAGATTTTTCTCCCTCACTTCATTAAAACTTCCCCTTAAGTACAGACATCAGCAAAATGAGTAGGTTGCTTTTATTAGGCTTACATGTAGTGAGAAAGAATGGCCCAGTCAGAGGAAGAACTAGACCAGGAACTGCACAGAGTCTGCAACAGCTTTAGGTTGGTGGAAAGGAAGGACATTGTGTGTGCTTAGCCATCTCCTTTCAATCTGAACGTCTTGCAGTATAACGTGGAGTGTGCTAAAATCTTTGTATGATGTGCTTTAAGACGGTGTTCCTTCATTTGGCTCCGAGAAATCTGTCTGTAAAATTCTCAAACGTTAACTGAACAAAAAAACTAAACACACAAAAGACGTGTGTTTCCAGTTTCAGCATTCTTTTTTTTTTTTTTTTTTAATTGGAGCCCTCTAGTTGTGACAGGATAGCCCTTGCAGTCTTGGAACTCTATGTAGACCAGGTTGGCCTAGAATTCACAGAGATCCGCCTGCCTCCCAAGTTCTGGGATTGAACACATGTGCCACTATGCTCAGCTTAGTTTGATCATTCTTGAGTCTTTGAACAACCTCCTCTCTTCCTAACACTGTTTCTCATGGTTTCTGTGATTAAAAAGTAAGTCCCATGAGCATCACCTGAGATGAAAGTGGCAGCGTTCAGTCTGAGTGCATTGTGGAGGTTAGTTGTACGGTGAGTGCACAGCATGTGCTAAGGCGGTAGGCCCTGATAGTGAGCTGCTATTGGGCCTAACTACTTACCTTTAAAATTTGTGTTTGTTCAGAGGTGCCGTGAAAAAAACATTAAGACACCCAGGATGCTGACAGTCAAGAACATGTGAATTTCTGGTGTACACCTTCTTCTGTCAGATTCCTCTTTCTCCTGTTCAGCTTTTTGTCACTTCTTGTCTGGACTGTGACGGCAGCCTACATGCATGTTTCTCGGCCGTGCTCCCAGCTTTTTGCCTTTGGTGATTTAAGGTGAAGATCAAGTTGTGTCCTTGCATAAGATTCTATAGTTTCTCTCCTTTATCCAAGTAAATAATGCTGAAGCTCTTTCCTTAGCATGACTTAGAAACTCCAGGATCTGACCCTCCTAGCCCTGCCCCGTTAGCTGCACGGCCTGGCCTTTGCTTCCCACTGCGTCACCATTGGACGGCTTGGGTTTGTCTGTCCTTCCTGCTTTTTTGAAACATTTATTAGCGTTGTCTGTGTGTGTGAATGATGCGGGGCAGAGAAGGCATGTGCCGCAGTGTCCATGTAGAAGTCAGGGAACAAGCTTTGTGGAGTTGGCTCTCCTTCCACCTGTATGTGGGTTCTGGAATTGAACTCAGGTCACTAGGCTTGTGCAGCAAGCACCTTTACCTGCTGAGCCATCTTGTCAGCCTCTGGCTTATGTATTTTTGAGAGCAGTGTGAAAATTGACATCACACAACTCCCGATAACAATGTTAATTTGCTATGCTACTGTTGATAACTCGTCAGCTGGGTAAGATGTTGCTGGTGTTCATGTCAGTAGGCGCTGATTTATGTTCCTGTGTCCTTTTAACATTCTTTATCTTTCTTTGAGGATCTGCTCTCTGGTATAAAACATGCCCATCCTATGATTTTTTTTTTTTTTTCCTTCTCTCCTGAAGTTAGCCATTTCTTCAAGAATTAGCCTTGGTTTGAATGGTAATGGTATTTAGCAACTGAGATGGTGGACATTAGTTGTAGTTTAGTTCTGTCAAGGCTGTTACTGTTTCTTGGCCCATTTGTCCAACAGAGCTAAGAAATATGTTATGTATACATGGACCTAGATCTGCATTTCCATATAGACCTCTGTATGTATTAAAAACCAGGGGCTCAATGAGTGAAGCTTGCTGCAAAACCTGAGGACCTGAATTGAGATCATCAGCACCCACATAAAAGTTAGACATGGTAGCATGTATCTATAACCCTGGGGCTGGGGCTGGAATGGAGACTGCGATCTTACTGGCCAGCCAGTCTTAACCAAAGCAGTGAGCTCCACCTTAAGTGAGAGACCTTGTCTCATAAAATGAGGTGAAAAGGAAGACCTCCAACATTACCTCTGGCCTGAATATGTGCACACACATGAGTACACCACACAGATACCAGATAAGATCACAGTGAGCGTGCCAGCCAGTTCCGATGTATTCTTCTCCATGCATTGTGAATAGTCAGTCTCTGTTTCTTAAAAAATAGGTTTGAAAAGATGCTATTTACGTGCTAAGTAACCTACCCATTTTGAAATATTCAGTTATACATCCACAGAAAATAATAACTATTACTAATTTTTACAGTATGTATGGGGAGGGTTAGAGGACAACTTGTAGATCTCTCCCTCCACTGTTGGGGAAGGTGTCTCTAATTTGGGATTTATTAAGGCAACTCCATGTAGTTAAAAGGGAGGTTTATTTTGGGGTAACTTACAACAAGTAAAGGGATTGGTTACAGGATCCGGGAGAGGTGAAGTGTAGTCCAGCAGTGTTCTCTGGAGAACACTGGTCTACCATCCAGCATCCAGGATCACCAGGAACCAAGAGAGCCGGCACATCGGGATCTCGAGTCTTAAGAGCTCTCATCTCGGCCCTGCCTCAGGGGCAGGTCATAGGTAGGCATGACAGTTACCGGAAGCCTCACTGGGGGTAGTATTTCCAGGTCAAAGTGGGAACAGCTACCCACTACATGTCTCTGAGATCAAACCCAGGCAACAAGCTTCTCAGTGCAAGCACCTTCACCTGTTGAGCCTTCTCACTGGCTCCTATTGATAATTCTTTTTACACTATATATCAAGGGTGAGACTATAATAAAGTGAGAGTCCCATACCCATATTGACCCAGAAAGTCACAGTGGGTCCTTTTACATGTACTGAGATGAATATTGTATATTGGAGTAGAGAGATGATAGGAAAGAGGTTGGCTTCAGCCTGAAATCTCTTTTAAGATATTACAGTCTCAAGCCAGGCATGGTGGCAGCACAAACAGGTGGATCTCTGTGAGTTTGAGGCCAGGCTGGTCTACATAGTGAGTTCCAGGCCAGCCATGGCTACATATTGAGGCCATCTTTAAAAAAAGAAAAACAGATATTGTTGCCTAGGAACAACAATGTCTCAGGCAAAAGCACTTGACATGGGATCTACAGTGTAGGAAAAGAACCCACTACCAAGAGTTGTCTTTTGACTGTGGCACATACCCACTCTCTCACACAAAGTAATAATAAATATATATATTTTAAAGTCAATCGTGGTTGTATACACCTTTAATCATAGCTCTCGGGAGGCAGAGGCAGGAGAATCTCTTTGCGTTTCAGGCCAGCCTAGTCTTCATAGTGAGTTCCAGGATAGCCAGGGCTACATGGAGAGACCCCGACTCAAAACAAAACAAACAAAAAACTCAAAAAACTTCTGCCTGGTAAATCTGAAGAAGATAGAACAAATGAAAAGTAGCTATATATTGATTAGGCACCTCTGTTAATTGGTTTGGATGTCCTGGAGTTCTTACCTCTTTTTTTCTTTTAAGATGTAACTTTTAATTAGGTATGGGAGTAATGTACACATGAATGCAGGTGCCCATGGAAGCAGAGGCATTGATTCCCTCTAGAGCCAGAGTTGGGTGTGATTGTGAGCCACCAGATTTGGAAGCTGGGAACTGAACTCAGGTCTTCTGTAAGAGTGATAGACACTCTTGACCATCTCTCCAACTCACCTCTGTCTTCTTTTTTTCTGTTTTATGTGTATGGATGCCTTGCCTGCATGTGTGTTTGTGCTTGTGTGTGTGTGTGTGCACACCACCTTTGTGGCTGGTTCCTCCTTCAGAGGCCAAAAGAGGACATCAGATTCCCTGGAAATGGAGTTATAGACAGTTGTGAGCCACTGAGTGGGTGCTGAGAATTGAACCTGAGTCCTCTGGAAGAGCTGAGTCTCCTCAAAGGCTCTGTCATCTCTCCGTCCTCCCCCCATTTTGTTTTGTTGTGGCCATTTTGTGGATTTGAAAGTTGAATGTGTGTTTGGGTCTGTCCACACAGTGCCCTAAGCAGCAGAGGGAGGGGTCTGCTGTGCCTGTGTGCTGTGGGTGATGTTTGCCTCTTACTGTTTTTGCTAGGTTAAAGAAAAGAATTATGTTTTCTTCCTTTGTTTTTGTTTTGTTAGAGGGTGTATACAGCCCAGGCTGGCCTCAAACTTGTATGTAACCAAGGATGACCTTGAATTTATAATCCTTTGTCTCCAGCTCCTTTGTGCTGGTATTAGGGGCACATGCCACATACCTGAGTTTTGGGGTTTTTTTTGGTTTGTTTGGTTTTGGTTTTTTGGGGGGGCAGTATTAGAGACTGAACCTAGGGCTTCTTGCATGCTGAATAAGCATTCTACCAAGTGAGTTAGATCTCCAATGCCAAGGGCAGTGTCTTGATCACAAATTGAAAGTGAGCTGCTAGCAGGATTGCATCATGTCCAGTGTTGCACTGTCAGTAGGTGTCTGCTCACTGCATCTCTCATCCATGCTGTCAACCAGTGTGGCTTGTTCAGATGATATGTGGTGTATTTAATCAGAAGGCACAGTTCAGTCTTTTCCTGCCTCAAAATGAACCTTCGGTTTAACTATAAAACATCATAGAGACCCAAGGGAGGCAAATTGCATAAAAAAGTAAAACTTGAGGTGTTTGGGGGATGAATGTAGTCATATTGACATTCTATGGCTTGTGCATCATTACAGGTGTTCCTTTTCAAGTCTTTTAGCCTTTGAATTTACCGTAGCCCCCAGACATTCTCCCTGGTGCCAGAATGGATCCTTGTGCAAGGTTAATGTTTCTGCAGTGGGAATCTGGAGTTGATTCCATAGAGCCCTGCTGACCTCAGAGATGTCTGCCAGGGGTTTACCAGCCACACTTGACTATGCTGTCTTTCTGCTGTAGCCTGCCGAGCCCCATAAATGGTTCTTCCTTGCAGCTGGCAGTACTTGTGCAGTAGATTTATTTACGTGTGTAGTGGTGTTGGGGTTTTACCCAAGTGGTAGACAGCCCTTGTTATTCTAAAAGGAATTTCAGCATCTTGGAAAACCTGGAAGACTGCCATAGTTTTTCCTGACTGGGCTGAATGAAATGGGAAAAAAGGAAAGCTGAGTTGGAGTAACTCAGAACTGCAGCTTATCAGGGTAGGTTTTGGGTATGGCTGTGTGTTGGGCATCCCAAACAGTTTATTTCTGTGTTTGTACAGTGATTTAGGAAATCATATGGCCACTGTATTGTACTGAAAGTAGTTAAATTGAGGACTGTTACAAAGCTAGATACAAACTTTTAAAGTGAGACAAAGAATTTTCAGTGTTTGTAAAACTTAACAAATAATGATCTGCGTAGGTAAGTTTTCCCCATAGAGTCTTCTAGCAAATTACTGTAAAAAAGCAAAGTGGAGCAGTGAGAAGATAGAGCTGGTGGTGAAGTTCAGATGCATTTCCTCTAAGTTCGCTGTTTGGAAAGTTTGTTTGTTTGTTGTTTTGAGGGTTTTTTTGTTTTTGTTTTTTCGAGACAGGGTTTCTCTGTGTAGCTTTGCGACTTTCCTGGAACTCGCTCTGTAGACCAGGCTGGCCTCAAACTCACAAAGATCCGCCTGGCTCTGCCTCCCGAGTGCTGGGATTAAAGGCATGTGCCACCACCATCCGGCGGAAAGTTTGTTTTTTAATAAAAGGAGTTTGTAATGGGGTAGGAAGTAAAAATGGTCAATTCCAGTTTCTGGATTCAGTTAGCCATGGTGAACATTTTGTTAGATAAATGGGAAGTTTCCTTCAGGTGCACATGTATATGCTTAACCCTTTTTTCCTAAATGAGATAAGATTGCCTAGGCTCTTTAAAAATCGACCTTGGGCTACTTTTAGAGTTACACTTGTCATTTCCCAAGACAGCCTGGCCTTAAGTTAACCAACTTGAAGGAAGAGGGAGTAGGGATGCAGAGTAGGTTCTTTGCTTTTGTTTAATGATACTGTTTTGTTCTGTTGAGACAGGTCTCACTGTGTGGCCCTGGCCAGCAACCCTCCCCCGCCCCCACACCAGTGCTAGGACTCATGAAGTATGCTGCCACAGCTAGCATTTGCTTATTAATTTTGAAAGTTTATCAAACCATGGTAGAAAATCCATGTTAAATACAACTGTATTGCTTATGATAGTAGTCTCTCATGTGTAGATACCCTCATTTAATTTCTTCTTGGTGACTATTTTTATATTAATAACACTGGAACAAACACCCCCCCCCCAAGCTAGGCAAGCGCTCTACCACTGAGCTAAATCCCCAACCCCTGGAACAGATATCTTTGTTCATTTGTTTTATTACTTCCTTAGGGTAAAATTTTTAAGTTGGAATTACTTGGTTTTTTGTTTTCTTTTTATTTTTAAGAGCTTAGTTTATAGTAGGTCCCACACCTTTGATCCCAGCATTCAGAAGGCATAGTAAGATAGATTGCTATGAATTTGAGGCCAGCCTGATTTACATAGTTAGTTCTAGGCCCACCAGGGCTACACAGTGAGGCCCTGTCTCGAACCCTAGACTCTCGAAAAAAGGAGTTCAGTGTATTTTCAAATTTAACTTTTATTTTTTTTTAAAGATTGATTCATTTATTGAATAGCTAAAAGGTGATGTTTAATTTATAATGTTGTTTATTTATTTTAAGACTTGATATTTACAAGAATTTTATTTTAAATTTTAATGCTGAAATATTTCAAGCATCCTGAAAAGTTAAAACAAAACGATATTCGTGGACTTGCCACCACGGTTCTTTAATGTTTTGCCCTGCCTTCTCTGCCCCGCCCCCATGGATGAGAATGTTGGAAAGTCCTGTCCTTGCTTTGCTTTACTCCCTCCCCATCAGGTAACTGAAATGAATGATAAACAGCACTGGTTACCTCGTGGAAAGGTCACGGTCACAACAGAACCCAGTATTAGTTTTATCACTTTATTAGGAGGAAGAGGGTGGGGGAGGAGAACCAGGCCTGGGAAAGGAGCACGTGCGGTGAGAGGGAAGGATGGTGGGGGAGACACTGCAGAACAGAGAGAGGGGTGGTGTCTGCGTCACCACACCACGCCTACGTGATCACCAGCGCACACTGATGACATAAGACACAAGACCCTCTGCTCAGCTCCTGAACTGTGCATATGCGGTCAAGCAACTGGAGTAAGGGCAGAATTCTAACAGTGACCACTACCAGGGTGCATTTGACATCATTTGGGAGTTTATCCAAGATGTTATATAAGTAGATTAAGGGAATTCTGTTAAGCCTGATGATACACAGTACTCCATTATATAGGTATTTATGTGTGTGTCTTTGTTTTCTATAGAATATACATGAAGTAGTGTAATTGCTGACTTCACTTTTTTCTGATGTTGCAATTGTATGTAAAAAGGTAGAGGGTATAAATTAAGGTGCATTGACTCTTACTGTATACAGGTTCTACCTTGCCTGGGTCTTGAGGGTCCTGAAAGAGCAGCATTCTCTTACTTCACTTGCTGTTCCTGCTTTCCAGCCCAATTGAGTTTAAACAGTTGTGAAAGCCAGTTGTCAAGTGTAACATTGTTTCCATGTAGGGAAACTGCTGAAACTCAGGATAAAGGCACAGGCTCATCCCTCTTCTTTTGCTGTGAATGAAGAGACGCCATGACCACAGCAATTCTTATAAAAGAAAGCATGTAATTGGGGCTAGCTTAACAGTTTCAGAGGTTTAGTCCTTTATCATCATGGTGGAAAGCATGGCAGCACACAGGCAGACATGGTGCTGGAGAAGAACTGAGAGTTTTACAGCTGGATCAACAGGCAGCAGGAAGAAAGAGCCTGGCTTGGACCTTTAAAACCTCAAAGCTCACCTCCGGTGACAGTTTCTCCAACAAGGCCACATCTCTTCATCCTTTTTAAGCGGTGCTGCTCCCTGATGAGTAAGCATTCAACTATGTGAGCCTGTGGGAGCCAGTCTCATCCAAACCACCACAACCCACTTAGTAGATGAGTGACTCCCCTTTTCTTCACTGACAGACCCAGGCATATGTCAGAACTGGCCATGGCTCTGCATAGTCTTTCTCAGAGCTAAGCCAGACATCGTTTCTTAGTATATATACTGTGTCCATGCGCTCTCTCTCTTTTTATTTTTTGAGACAGGGTTTCTGATAGCCCTGGCTATCCCAGAATTCCTGCTGTAGTAGACCAGGCTGGCCTGATAACTCAGAGATCTGCCTGCCTCTCTCTCCAAAAGAGTGCTGGGATTAAAGGTGTGTGCCACCACCCACCACGCCTGGCTCACTTTGCTTTCTTTTTGCACTAACCTCAGGCTAGCTTGTTTGCTCTCACATATACCTACTTGATCTTTGTCCTAGCAAAGAAAGCACACATAGCCCCTCTTTATTTTATTCCACTTAGACCCTGTATGGACATACAGATGAATCAAAATCACCTGGAAATCAAGTTACTGAGGCTACCCTTACATGGCCTAATCAGAATCTCTGGGCAGTAATTCAGTTACACACACACACACACACACTCTCTCTCTCTCTCTCTCTCTCTCTCTCTCTCTCTCTCTCTCTCTCTCGATTATGGAAAATTAACAAATATATCTAAATATTTGAATTAGTAATAATATTAATCTTCACATCCATCTTTTTCCCATCTGTGTAACAGTCAGTTCAGGAGTCCTCATCACTGTATCTGGAAGCAAGCCAGACTTCCTTCCAAAGTTGAGACCTAAAGAGAAAAGAATTAGCAGTGAACATCTCTACCCTTTGCCTAGATTTTTAAATTTTTTTCCTGACTTCTCCCAGCCCCTCAGCACCTCCCACATACACTTTTGTTTTTTCAAAGGGTTTATCTGTGTAGCCTTGACTGTCCTAGAACTAGCTTTGTAGATGAGGCTGGCTTGGAACTCAGAGTTGCCTCCCTCTGCCTCCTGAGTGCTGGGATTAAAGGCTTGGGTCACCACTGCCTGGCACACATACACTCTTGATTGCTAAACCATTTGAAAGTAAGTTGGGACATTGAAACAGCTCACTTCTAAACAACTTAAGCTTGCTTTTGAAAGCAGAAGCAGTCTACTGTATAATGATCATACAGTCACCACACTTTAAGAAATTTCCCTAAATGTTCAAATAATCTACTTTTTAGTTTCCTTTTTTAGTTGTTTGTTTTTTGTTTTTGAAGTAGGGTTTCTCTGTGTAACCCTGGTTGTCCTGGAACTCGTTCTGTAGATAACACTGGCTTCAAACTCACAGAGATCCTCCTGCCTCTGCCTCCCCAGTGCTGTGATTAAAAGCATGTGCTACCACTGCCTGGCTATAGTTTCCTTTAACAAAAGAATCACACATTGGGCTGGAGAGATGGCTCAGAGGTTAAGAGCACTGACTGTTCTTCTAGAGGTCCTGAGCTCAATTCCCAGCAACCACGTGGTGGCTCACAACCATCTGTAATGAGATCTGGTGCCCTCTTCTGGCCTGAAGGGATATATGCAAGCAGAACACTGTATACATAATAAATAAATCTTAAAAAAAAAAAAAATCACACATTATATTTGACCCAGGGGAGTTTCTCATCTTCAATGGCAATTATATATTTTGAGTCCAGACCATTTGTATAATGTCTTTGTTAGGGTTTCTATTGCTGTGAAGAGACACTATGACCATGGTAAAACTCTTTTTTTTTTAAAGATTTATTAATTTAATTAATTTATTATGTATACAGTATTCTGCCTGCATGTGTCCCTGCAGGCCAGAAGAGGGCACCAGATCTCATTACAAGTGGTTGTGAGCCACCATGTGGTTACTGGGAATTGAACTCAGGACCTCTGGAAGAGCGGTCGGTGCTCTTAACCACTGAGCCATCTCTCCAGCCCCCATGGTAACTCTTATAAAGGAAAACATTTAATTGGGGCTGACGCACAGTTCAGAGGTTTAGTCCACTATCATCATGGTGGGAAGCATGGAAGCATGCAGGCAGACACGGTGCTGGAGATGTAGTTGAGAGCTCTACATCTAGATCAGCAGACAGCAGGAAGAGAGTGAGACACTGGGCCTGGCTTGAGCATCGGAGACCTCAAACACCACCCCCAGTGACAAACTTCCTCCAGCAAGGCTACACCTACTCCAACAAGGCCACATCTCTTAATAGAGCCACTCCCTATGATCCTATGGGGGACATTTTCATTCAGACCACCACATTTAATAAAGCATTCCTAAGGGCTGGAGAGATAGTTCACTCAGCAGTTAAGAACACTTGCTTTTGGTAGAAGACCAGAGTTTGGTTTCTCAGTACCCAACTCAAAACTGCCTGTAACTCTAGTTCCAGGGGGTCCCCTACATACCTGTGCATATGCACATACTCAGTAACAACATATATTACAGATTTCTAAAAACCCTTTGAAATGTAGAATATCTCTGAATTTGGATTTGTCTTTTTAGGATTACATTCCATTAATTTTGGCAGAAATACTGTAGGTGATACTGATACACTCTTAGGACAGGATGTCAGCTTGTCCATAATTGGAACATTATCTCGGTGACCAGGTTTTGGCACTTTCCCATTGTAAAGGTTCCTTTCTCTTTGGTGATTAATCACTCACTTAAAATTTTACCTGTATCACTTGTTCTAATGGTTGTGGAAAGAAAGTACCAACACACTGGTCATGAGAAGTGGTTATATGTGTACTTGGGGTGATCGTGGAGGACAGCCCTGCTTACATCTCCCTTGAAAGGTATTGCTGTAGTTCCTGCACAGGACTGTAGCCGGGAAATGTTACTGGCGGAGTCCCTGGTGGGTGCCCACATGTGTTTATATATGCCTGACTGTGCAGGTGTCTGTGCACACCTTATTAGGAAGATCTGTACTGAAGACTGTTTGTGCTCTGAATTACAACCAGATTTGCTTCTGACAAAGGCTTTTTCCCCCCAGTGGGTGAGTTTGTTAGTGATGTTCTGCTGGTTCCAGAAAACTGCCAGTTTTTCCACCAAGAGCGGATGGAGGTGTGTGAGAAGCACCAGCGTTGGCACACTGTAGTCAAGGAGGTAAGAACACATGTGGAACAAGCAGTTGCCATTCCTCGGAAGAGATCGTTTTTCTGTTCACCCACATCATGTTTTTCAGTTACTTTTTGTCCTTTTTTAAAACCGATTCTTGCTATGTAGCTCTAGCTGGCCTGGTACTTGATAAATATAGCTCAGGCTGACCTGGAACTCATCATAATCCTTCGGCCTTAGCCCTCCTCATGCTAGAATTCGGAGTGGGGTATCCTGCCACATCTGGGTATTTCTGCGTTAAATTAAAATACCTAGAACAAGGCTGGAAAGAGATGGCTCAGTGGGTGTAAGTGCTTCCTGCCCTCCAAGAGGACCTGGGTTCGGTTCCCAGCATCCACATCAAGTGACTCACAACCACCTGTAACACCAGGTCCCTGGGATCTGATGGCCTTAACTGGCCTCCACAATCACCTGCATATATATGACAAACACATAAGTAAAAATAATTTTAAAAAACACTTGGGAGAAGAATAGATGTTTTTGTACAGAGGTACAGCATGAGCAAGTCTGTTCCTAGAGTTTAAACTGTCAGTGATCCCAGGAGATAAACTGGTAGCAGAGCTCTTATATAGCATGTTTGAAGCCTTGGGTTTCACTTATTCCTCGCACTGCCAAAAAAGGAACAGAAATACTTTAGTGGTATTTCCTCCTTCATTTGGGCTGTGATTTTAGCTTAGTAAAAGAGCAGTTGTCTAGCATGTGCAAGCCACAGAATGGGATGGAGGGTGTTAAAAGACAGTTGATAATGTGTGCTGTCAGCAGGGCTCCCAGGAAGGCATCTTGGGCATCCCTAAGGTCAGTGCAGAACTAGCCAACTCTAGACAGCCTAGGTGTGTGCATGCACACAACACAGCGAGGCAAGCTTGGGTGCCATTTCATTCTTCTGGTAAGGAGGTACCCTTTCTTGCTCTGATTGTCCTCCAATCATTTTGTCTTTGGTCAGATTCTCAGGTAGTGGCTATCCCACGAGTAATGGCATTGGACAGACTTAAGTGTTATTAATTCCTGACACTCTTTAAATTCTTCCTTCGATCTTAAGTTTGGTTTTTCAGTGTTTGGCTCACATGAGGTTATACATTAAGTAAAAACTTCAAGTTTTCCTTTTTTTTTTTTTTAAGAGACAGGTTTTAATTATTATTTATTTTATGTGTATGGACGTTTTGTTTGCATATATTTCTGGGCACCACTTGTTTGCCTGGTGCCCACAGAGGACAGAAGAGGGTGTAAGATCCCCTAGGACTGGAGTTACAGATAGTTGTGAGCTGCCATGTGAGAACTGGGAATTGAACCCGGGTTTCTGGAAGAGCAGTCGGTACTGTTAACCACGGAGCCTTTTCTCAGTCCCTGTTGATACATTTTTTTTAAAGATTCATTTATTACGTGTACAGTGTTCTGTCTGCATGTATATTTGCACGCCAGAAGAGGGCACCAAATCTCATTACAGATGACTGTGAGCCACCATGTGGGTGCTGGGAATTGAACTCAGCACCTCTCGAAGAGCAACCAGTGCTCTTAACCACTGAGCCATCTCTCCAGCCCAAACATTTTTTTTTTCTTTTTCTTTTTTTGGTTTTTCGAGACAGGGTTTCACTGTAGCTTTGGAGCCTGTCCTGGACTAGCTCTGTAGTCCAGGCTGGCCACGAACTCACAGAGATCCACCTGGCTCTGCCTCCCGAGTGCTGGGATTAAAGGTGTGCGCCACCACTGCCCGGCAAGTTTTCTTAAAATAATAGCATGATAACTTCTGTATAAAACAGTTATTGTGTCCAGAAGAGAATGCATTACCACCTAGTGTTTTGATAAGAGTTTCTTTTAGGTGAACCTAGGGATCCAGGGAGCTTATGGAAATGTTCTGATATGGTCTGTGGGTTTCTTGTAGGCATGTCTGACTGAGGGGATGACCTTATACAGCTACGGCATGCTGCTGCCCTGTGGGGTAGACCAGTTCCACGGTACCGAGTATGTGTGCTGCCCTCAGACAAAGATTGTTGACTCTGACTCTACTATGTCCAAAGAGGAGGAGGAAGAGGAGGAGGAGGAGGAAGAAGAAGAGGAAGACTATGATCTTGATAAAAGGTAAACTGTTATTTAGAGTGTTGAACTCGTTTTTTCCTGATTTTGTTTGATTGGGGGCTGTGGGGTCCCCTTTTTCCTCATGGTCCGTTGGCCACCAGTCCAAGGGGACAAAGGGGCAGAAGTGGCGACAGCTTTGTGTACGGCCTGTGAACACAGTGGAAATAGCCTTCCTGGAGACAGCGCAACTGTATTCCAGAGTGAAGGGAGATATAAAGGATGGGACAGTGGCAGGGGCATCATCTAATGTGCATTCAACAGCACATTCCTGTCTAAAGCTCCTAGTGCAGTGTCTCAGTTATCATATGTGGAAGCACGGTCCTGTCTAAAGCTCCTAGTGCAATGTCTAATTACCATGGGCAGCAAGGGGAAAGCTTCCGCAGGGAACTGTGTCAAGGGTCACACTAGAGATAAGTCGGGCATCCAGGCCTACAGACATTCTCCAAATAAGGTCGGATAGAGAATGTAAAGCCCCTCCCCCCCATATGGGGGAGAAGGGTGGCCCTCCATGTTGCCAAGCTCAGAGAGAGCTCAGGCCATGGTAGACTGCAACCTCTGACTATTAGGGCCTCCCAATAGGGGGTGAGGGTAAGTGTATGTTTGTGAGGTAGGGGTCTATGTAGCCCTAGCTGGCCTTGAATTCCTTATACAGACCAGGCTGGCCTTGAGCTGGAGATCTGCCTGCCTCTGCCTCCAGAGTTCTAGGATTAAAGTTCTGTGACACCATGACTGGCCTGTTGTTTTTCCCTTCTGTAAAAGTGGTCCCTCATTGCTGGATAAGGTAAGGTTAGTGTCTTAGTTGGATTTCTATTGCTGTGCTAAAACATTAACCAAAACCAGCTTGGTGAGGAAAGGCTTTATTTCACTGTACAGCTTCTCAGTCCTTCATGAAGGGAAGTCAGGAACCTGAAGGCAGGAATTAAAGCAAAGACCATGAAGGAGCACTGCATACTGGCTTGCTCAGTTTGCTTTGTTATGTACCCCTGTCCTCCTGTCTAGGGTGACACCACCCACAGTGGGCTAGGCCCTCCCACGTCAATCACTAATCAAGAAAATGCCTTGCCTACAGGCAGTCTGGCTGGAAGCATTTATCAAATGAGGTTTCTCTTCCCAGATAACTGGCTTATGTCAGGCTGACAAAACAACAAAAATCCCAACAACCAGGACAGTGGGTATCTCCCTGTGCCCTTGTGCTAAATTTCATCCTATTTGCTTATTTTAGTCATAACCTGAATATATGAAAACCTGTGGCTTTTGTCTTTGGACTACATCATATCATCATCATCATCATTATTATTACTAAGACAAGGTTTCTTTGTGTAGCCCTGATTGTCCTGGAACTTGCTCTGTAAATCAGGCTGGCCTTGAACTCAGAGATCTGACTGCTTCTGCCTCCCAAGTGCCGAGATAAAAGGCATATGCCACCACCACCCAGCCACATTATTTTTTTAAGATTTTTTTTTTTTTTTTTTACGTGTATGAGTGTTTTGCCTGCACACATGTATGTGCACCACTTGTGTGCCTGGTGCTCTTGGAAGTTTGAAGAGGGCCACTGAATCTCCTGGGACTGTAGTTAGAGATAGATGGTTGTGAATCTCCATGTAGGTGCTGGAAATTGAACCCAGGTCCTCTGCAAGAGCCACAAGAACCAATGAACCATCTCCAGTCCCTGAACCACATTATTTTCCATAGGTTAATGCAATCTGAATTCACTAACTTCCCTTTTGCCAATAAAGCTGGGCTGAGGGCTGTGAGATGAGCTTATTTCCTGTCTCTATTTTTGTGTTTCAGAATAGGGAAGGGAATCGTGCTTTGTGTTTAGAAATTGCTAGTAACCTTCCTTTTTGGCTTATGGCCTCTAGTGAATTTCCTACTGAAGCAGATTTGGAAGACTTCACAGAAGCAGCTGCGGATGAGGAGGATGAGGATGAGGAGGAAGGGGAAGTGGTGGAAGACCGTGATTACTACTATGACTCTTTTAAAGGAGACGACTACAATGAGGAGAACCCAACTGAACCCAGCAGCGATGGCACTATTTCAGACAAGGACATTGCTCACGATGTGAAAGGTAACTCAGTATAAAGCTGTGGGATCCACATGGTTCTTTCCTTGAAGTTGTGGTGGTCTCATCACTCACCGTGGGTAAGTCTCAGAAGGCAAAGCAGCGTCTGCACCACCAGGAAGGCAGTTTTCTCTAGTGTGGCAGTAGAGTTGTCGGCAGGAGCAGCTGGGTAGGCCCAGCAGAGAGCCAGAATGAACCAGAAAGCAGAATTCTGCATTATAGGCTCTAATTACAGAGTAAGAAGCAGCGACTCTCGGGATTCTTCCACAGCCAGCTTAAAATGTGCTGTGGTCCAGGGGCTGCTCCACTCGGGACTGCTCAAAAACCGGCTCTCTAGAAGGGAATGACTTGCTTGGTTTTTCTTTCCCCTTGTGTGTTCCTGTCTGTAGACTACCCTACCCTTCTGGTCAGGCATTTGTAGTGGGTAGGATAAAATTGAACGAGAAAAGGCTACAATGGTTCCAGAGCCATTACATACAATCACTGTTGATTGTATGTTTGAAACCATGTAAGATCTGAAGAATTAGGTCTCAGCTGGAGGAAAATGCTTGTCTAGTAGTGTGCGATTTACTTTGGAGATTGTGACAGTGGAAACGCTGATCGTTTCAAGGGCTTCAGTCCCTGCTGTAGGAATTACCACTTCAAATGGCCTTTCTACTCACGCTGACTCCTTTGATCCTAGGAGCTCAGAACAAACAAAGCAGGCACCTGTCACCACTGCACAGATCAGAAGTGTGAGGCTCACAAGCAGATCCTTTATTTCAGCCTGTGGTATTAATCTAGACTCAATGCAAAAGACCAGAAAAGTCAAATTATCTTTCTCCCTAAATGTCTTCATCACATGAAGGTGATTCTGTCTGCCTGGATTGGTGAGTGAGGCTAGTCAGGACTTTTTAGGCCAGTGGTGGTTCCCACCTTGCCCCGGCTGGCCTGTAGCACTGGGAAGCATTTGAAGCACTGCCTCTGCCCCGCTGACACTCTGACCATTTTCACACAGCTGTCTGCTCCCAGGAGGCGATGACGGGGCCCTGCCGGGCTGTGATGCCTCGTTGGTACTTCGACCTCTCCAAGGGAAAGTGCGTACGCTTTATATATGGCGGCTGCGGCGGCAACAGGAACAATTTTGAGTCTGAGGATTATTGTATGGCTGTGTGTAAAGCGATGAGTAAGTCCCGCCTTGTGCTGGCCCTGCACAGCAGTGCCATCCTGCCCCGCCTTCTGTTTCCTGCCGTCCTTGTGACTGCATCTGTCATGTTTATGCTGACTCGGGTGTCTGCTGTCAGTCGTTCCCCAATCTTTGTGCTTTCTAGACCAAGGCTTTGTGTCCTGCTGGCAGTTGTGAGCTCAGCTTTTGGTGTCCCGTGCTCCCTTGTGTGTCTCCTGATGGTTGGTAGTGCTAGTATGCCCACCCTGGTGCAGTGGGTGGCACAGCCAGGGCTTGTTCGTTCTCATGGACTTAGAGTTCATAGGAAGCTGTGGGAGTGGGGGTTCGTGTCAGTGGGGAAGGCAGCTGGGTCCTCTGGTCATCTGTTGTTGAAAGGGATCGTAGAGCAATTGCATGGTAGCACTGAGGGCTGCTCAGTCATGTGCCTGAGGCCTGGCCTCTTGTTCTGACTCTGACTAAACCTGCTGCTGACCCCTATGCTGCATGCTGCCTGTTAGGACCCCCACCCTCCAAAGGACTGACAACAGGAATACTTATGTGATTCCAGAGTATTAAAATACCTCCTTTGTGCACTCTGGTGCACAAAGACAGTTGTGCCCCAACCCTCTTGACTCGGCTTTGCTAATATTGTGGCCACATGGGTTTTGCAGGGCTCTTGGAAATGTGTACTTCTGATTGTGTGTAGCTTTGGTTTCAGAGGAAGGGCAGTGCTTCAGTTGAGTTGGCTTATGTTAAACAGGGCATGTTTTTCTTCTCTCCTAGTTAGTACTTTCTTTAAGATCCTGTCTTGTAGTGTTAATTTATGTGCCGGGAAAATCTTCAGACCAGGCAGTTTCCCTGGGCTCCTGCTCTGGAACTTGTCATGCTGCCTGTCCCTGGTGTTTGCTGGAGCCTCTCTCCATAGACTTTCTTCTTCTTCTTCTCCCAGGGATGTCTAAGATCTTACTGTAGTGTGGCGTGCTTTTATTGCTTCCATCACAGCTACACTGGGGAAAGAAGACTACTTTTATTTAATAGTCCTGAAAACGTTAAAAAAAAAATGAGCCATGGGAACTTCCACCCACAAATTTATTTAGGAAAGATTTAGAGATAAGAATTCTTGTGATGTTTACTGCTTTTGAAAAGAACTCAGCTAAGAATGTACAAACCTTGTTTTGGGCTAATGCTTATGGAGTTGAGGCCCTTTGATGATCTCACTGAATGTGGAGATACTCTGTGTCCCCAAAGCTCAGACAGTGCTTTGTCACAAGGTGAAGTTTCCTGTGCATCAGGAGAGCTCTGCTGAGGAGAAGCAGTGGTGTATGTACTTCGAGCTGGAGAGCCTTGAAGACCTATAGGTACCAGCTTTTCTGTGATCACATTGTGTCTCTTAAGGGGGCTGAGGTGAGTGGGTAGGCTGAGCCTGTCATGATTCTCACCTGTGCTTCATGTCTCTAGAAGGAAGTCTCCAAAGTACTGTGCATTTCTTTTTTAGTTTCAACGAGTGTTTAGGTTCACTGTTTGCATTCTCCCAGCCCAGACATTGGAACCATTCACACCGCATGAAAGCTTTTTTTTTTTTTTTTTTTTCCTGAAACGGGGTTTCTCTGTGTAGCTTTGGCTGTCCTGAAAATCCCATGCTGGCCTCGAACTCACAGAGATCCACCTACCTCCGCCTCCCAAGAGCTGGGATTAAAGACGTGCGCCACCATGGCCAGGCTGAAAGCCTTTATACTTCTGATGTGTGTTGCTGATGACTGTGTATAGAGTGGCACAAATAGATTTGAAATTCTTCACTGAATTTGAATAAACACTAGAGGAATATGATTTACTAAGAGACATACTGGGGCTGGAGGCATGGCTCAGCAGTTAAGAGCACAGACTGCTGTTCCAGAGGACCTGGGTTCATTTCCCAGCACCCACATGGCAGCTCACACCTGTCTGTAAGTCCAGGATCCAACACCCTCACACATATAGGCAAAACACCATTAAAAAATAAGAATAAATAAATTAAGATAAATAAGAATTCACCAAAAAATTTTAAAAAAAGCATACTGTAATTTAATTCATTTGAAAGTAAGATACTGAGATCCTTTTTCAAATTACAGAGAGACAAAGTATCACAAGATTACCGCTATAAGGCTTACTAAATTAAAAGGGGGCAGGGAAAGTGGCTTTTGATGAAGTTTGTGGAATGGCTGGCTGATTTCTAGCTTTTTTTTTTTTTTTTTTTTTTAAATGTTTCACCCTTACTCTATGGGTTAAAACTATGCATTACAACAAAGTGAATTTGCCTACCAGTCCTTTATGCACATAATCACTTACCTTGGGGGCCATAACAGCTCATGCTTAAGCAGCAGTGGGGTAAGAGATTTCTGTTTTACTGAATCTGTGCTCTGGAGGACACCTGGAAGCGTCCTCAGTCAGTGTCATGAATCAGATAAGACCAAAGCATCTTCCCATCAGTAGAAAGTGTCCTCATCAAATAAAGAAATTTAGTTTAACCTTCGTTAGCCTTGTTATTGGACAGAGGCCTCAGAATCCTTCAGAACTAGAGTAGTTTGGACTTTCTCCACCAGCCTATATGTAAAGAATGCACACTTGAACCAGTTTCTCCAAATTAAGGCCCAAAGATTGCCATAAAAAAAGACAAGAAACTGTTCCTTAAAAGTGGAGACCTTTGTGGAAATGTCTCCATGAGGACTAATTTCAGCTCTGGTTTCCATTTACCATTAGCAATAAACAGTAGGGTGGCATTTTTTAGGTTTCAAGCTCTGAAGGGAAGGTTGTAGAAGCAAGTATATCTCTCTTCTTTTTTTTTTTTTGTCCTTCAGTCCTAGGTAAAATACCTTGTGGGTGCTGAAGATGCTAGGGCTTTGGGCTGCCAATAAATTGCTGTATTAACATGGACTAACATGGTTAGTGGCTAGGATGCCAAGAAGGTTGCCCATTGCAGTCTAGCAGTGGGGTCTTGGCAGGCAGCAGCACCTTGCACTTTCTAGCAAAGCCACAAGACTAATCGAGTCCATCCGGTGGGTCCTGTGCTTTATTATCTGCCTGACTCCCCAAGACAACTCCCTCTGTGACTTTGTTTCAGTTCCCCCAACTCCCCTGCCAACCAATGATGTTGACGTGTATTTTGAGACCTCAGCGGATGATAATGAGCACGCCCGCTTCCAGAAGGCTAAGGAGCAACTGGAAATTCGGCATCGCAATCGAATGGATAGGGTAATGGTGCTTGTATTGTTTTTGGTTTGTGCTAGGGATTGGGTCAGGACCTAATACACACTAGGCAACTAGTCTGCAAGGCAGGATTTTATAGCTGAAGAGAAGGACATTGCTGGCTAAAATGCCATGAGGTTCTGGGGAGCTACCTCTAGTGGATGAACCCCTTTTCTCCACCTCCTCTCTCATGTTATGAAATTATTTTCAGTGGTATCGCAGACACTTCTGAACATATCCTGTACTGGTACTTGCTTGTTATACTTTTGCTCTTGCTGACTTTAAATTTTTATTTTTTAAAATTCAATTTTTTGTTATTGTCAAAATTGAAAACTTGGGTTATGAAATTGTAAAAGTAGATTAGATGAAGTAAAACAGTTACTAATACTTTCTAGTTGCAGAGGGAAGATTCTAAAGTCTCAGGAATGTTTATTTACTTGGAAGCATTCTAAAAGTTAAAGCAGGGAGATCCTTAGTACATCCATCCTCCTCAGGGTCACACATAGTCTTAACCTAGGTTAGCCTTGCCTGGAGGCTTTGGATGTGACTCAGTTCAGAGAGTGCTTGCCTAGCATGCTTAAAGCCCTGGGCTCAGTCTCCAGCACCATACAAAACAGGGTAAAGGGACACACCTGTTACCCAGCACTTGAAGGGGAGGCAGCAGGGAGGTCAAAACTGAAGGTCATCCTTGGCTGCACCTGCCGCCTGGGGCCAGTTTGAGCTGCATAAGACTGTCCCAGAACAGCAGTAACAGGAGGAATTGGGATGGGTTTTTGCTCCACTCTCGTGTCTTATACACTGGACTTACTCTTAGCAAAATGCTCATTATCAGCCAGACGGTGGTGGCGCACGCCTGTAATCCCAGCACTCAGGAGGCAGAGGCAGGTGGATCTCTGTGAGTTCGAGGCCAGCCTGGTCTACAGAGCTAGTCCAGGACAGGCTCCAAAGCTACAGAGAAACCCTGTCTCGAAAAACCAAAAAAAAAAAAAAAAAATGCTCATTATCTTATATTGACATCAGTTCTGATAACATTTGGTATTAATTTTAGTTTTTAATGAAGGGGGGAATAAACATAAGAGTAACTTGCCCAAGGTATATAACAAAGAGGTCATGGAATTGAGGTTAGGTCTGGGGATGACCAAGGCCTAGACATTTCTGAGTAACAGTCTGATCTCAGGGATCATATGATGTGGTTTCTTTTTGCACAATTTCCGGAGTTGGATTCAGTGCCCATCAGTATTTTTAGAAAATAGGGAAGTTGTTTCAGAGGCTTATTCTCTGAGTGTTTTTGATCTTTGTTCTAGGTAAAGAAGGAATGGGAAGAGGCAGAGCTTCAAGCCAAGAACCTCCCCAAAGCAGAGAGACAGACCCTCATTCAGGTAGGATGCTTTCTCGGGGCAAGAGGACAGAGTCCAGTGTGACCTGCTGCAAAAACAGGCCAAACTCCCGGTGAATTTGAATTTAACACCTCCTTCTAGTCAAGGACTTAAGTTACAAGGAAGTTGTGTCTCTCTTCCTCTCTTTTCCCTCCCCTCTCTTCTCCCTTCCCTTCCCCCTCCCTCTGCTCCTTCCTCTTCTCCTTCCCCTTCCTTTCTCCTGTCTTTCCCATTGAGTTTTCGCCAGTAGTGTTGCTTGCCTGTGGTAGAAAGAAACCAAACCCTCTCCCAGAGCACACCTAATTTGTGCAGGAAGTAACCTTGGCTTAGCTGTTGCTTAATTCTGCTTTCCTGGCAAAAGCCCTCTGTCATCTTGTTCATGGGCTGTGACTTGTTTTTCAACACTGCTGGATTAAAAAGAAACTGACAGACTCATTGACAAACCGAAAGGCAAAAACCACAGCTCTGGAATGCAAGTTTATCCCTAACTTTGTGAAGATGGACCCTCAGAATCATAGCAGCAGATTTACTGCTGTTGTACTCCTTCAGTAGACAGGCGGGGTTAGCGATAGACACAGCAATTCATAAGACTGATTTGGTTTTGGAGAATGGATCGTGTTATGCTTTAATTTTTTTTATGTGGGAGAGTACCTTTGAAAGCTGAACAAAGACCCCCCCCCCACCCAGACTAAGCACACATTTTAAAATCAGTATATATCAGGTGAGCTCTCTCCTTATCACTGATGTATTTCCTGGAGGTATTACCTTGACTTTTTTTAATCAGTCTCTCAAAATCTCAGAGTTTTGATTCTTACACAAGCAATTTCATCTTCTATAGGGTATTTGATTCAGCAACATTAAGCTGCAGTAAACATGGCCAGGCAGCTCACAGCTAGCATTCCCTTCACAGCTCTCGTAGGTATAACCCAGTGTGAGCCAGCACATTGCTGAACTGTTTCAAAACGTCCTGTTAGTTACTGCTTCAGGATTTAGAAGTTGGTGTCTTGTTAGAACATGGAAAAGATGACAGTGAACATTGAAAAACCAGATGTTGAAATTACATACCTAATAATTTTAGCTGCAGAAGCCTGAGTCTCTCTAACACAGAAGTGTAATGTAGGTTTTTTTTTTTTTTTTTTAATAGAAATCAGAGCTAATGCCACTCTGAATCTGTTACTGTCTTAATGGAGACACAGAGGAACTAGGCAAAGAAAAGTCTTAGGCCCTAAGGGTGCTTTTTCAGATTTCCTACTGGTGCCATGAATTACATGTTGTTCCTTCTTTCTTGGCTTAGCATTTCCAAGCTATGGTTAAAGCTTTAGAGAAGGAGGCAGCCAGCGAGAAGCAGCAGCTTGTGGAAACTCACTTGGCCCGAGTGGAAGCCATGCTGAATGACCGCCGGCGGATAGCTCTGGAGAATTACCTGGCTGCCCTGCAGTCTGACCCCCCTCGGGTGAGTTGGGGTCAGAGCGGACTCAAAGCCAAGTCATGTTCTTACTGTTGCCTGTTTAAAGCGTGTACTTAATGGAACATACAGCTTGGTGAAAATTTAGATTTTTAAGACGTTTTGACAAAATTGAAGGTAAAGATTAGAAAGGAAAAGGAACCGAGTCTAGTATCTGGATATCTGAGCTTGGTAGCATTCCATGACGGTGTGCCTGCATGTGCCACCTAGGATGTACAGGTGGCCAAGCATGAGCTCAGGGAACTTACTGTACGACAGTTCTGGATTCTCCGTGGTACCCTTACTTTCAAAGAAGGAAAGCATGCCTCTGAATGTAAGTGTTTGAACCAGTTCATTCAAAATCATCTTCTAAAGGAAAGGGAAAGATGTGGGCAGTGGTGGCGACCACTTGTCATCTGAGCCCTTCAGAGGCAGAGGTGGGGGGGGGGTTTGCAAGCCTGGGGCCAGCCTAGTAAACAAAGAAGGAGAAGGGTAAAATAATGAGAGTGGAACTCCTGAGTAAGTGGTCTCAAGCTTTTTCATGTTTAAACCAAACCTCTCTTCCCTTGAGAGCCAGGGAAAGTGCTGTGACACAGGGATAAAGTCACATGCTGCCTAACCCTGACACCAGAGTGCAGTCTCCAGAACCCACACAGAGGTGGAGGAGGAGAGCAAGCCCCACAGAGTTACCCACTGACCTCACAGACTGATATACACATGCTAGGAATTCTTTTCTTAATTAAAAAGTATTTGACAGGAGAATATTTGTGTCCTTCTTGATTTATGCCATTGAAGTGTCTCTCTCTCTCTCTCTCTCTCTCTCTCTCTCTAGAGTGACACAAAAAACCACCTAGCTCACAATTTAGGTTTTAAACCACACCAGGAAAAAAAAAATTAGTTCACAGGAGGACTTTGAGGTGAAGAATCTGGAACATAGTTTGGTTTTTTACCAAGAAAGATAGTTCTTTACTTGTTTCCAGGCTATAGCTTTTATTCTCTAATCAATTTTGAGGATTTTGTTTTCCTTACCTACTTTGAGTTCTCTGGTCTTGGCAGCCGCATCGCATTCTACAAGCTCTGCGTCGTTACGTCCGTGCTGAGAATAAAGATCGCCTACATACCATTCGTCATTACCAGCACGTGTTGGCTGTTGACCCAGAAAAGGCTGCCCAGATGAAATCCCAGGTAAACGAGACAGGTTTCCAGCAGGTGCTGAGACACACTGCTGTTGTGCTCGTTAGGGAGACATTTAGTATGCCAATTGGGTTTCGCCAGGAAGAGATAAGCCAGTTTCCAAATCAAATTTTTATGTCAGTTCATTTCTGACTCAGCTTATCACCTGAATTAGTATGTGAAACCCTCTTCTAGGCAGATACATCGTATGGGTCTTAAACGTTGATCTTGGCTTACTGGTAGGGACATTTGCCCAGTGTGTCGGAGTCCTAGGATTGGATTTCTGAAGCCACAACACAACACTTTACTTCCTGTTGTATCCATGAAGTTTTTATTCGGACACACACATTTCTGAGTCTGTCCCGGGCTAAGCCCGGTTTACCCACTGTCATTTGTACAGGTTTTTCTAGTTCTTATTGTGGTGCTTGTCCATATGTCAGTAAATCTTCTCATGTATTCCTAGACTGTGAGCTGTGAGTATGTAGGACTGCCAAGTCGAATATAATAGCCCGTTGATTTTTCTGAGGATGGTTTCATAACATCATCATCCTTGTTTTATTTTCCTGTTTTAAATAGAAAGCCATGCAGATTGTGAGTACTCATATGTATGAGATGTGCATAGAGTGAGTGCCCTTCCAGAAATTCTTCTTCCCAGCTTCTCAGAGTATGATCATAAAATAATTTACCCAAAAGTCATAGGATCCCAGAGCTTAGTTTCACTCCCTTTGTTGGGCAGGAGTTTGTGTTACCATCTGCATGTTAAAATTTCACAGGCCGGGTGGTGATGGCGCACGCCTTTAATCCCGGCACCTGAGAGGCAGAGGCAGGTGAATCTCTGTGAGTTCAAGGCCAGCCTGGTCTACAGAGCAGTTCCAGGACAGGATCCAAAGCTACACAGAGAAACCCTGTCTCAAAAAACCAAAAAAAAAAAAAAAAAAAAAAAAAATTTTAATGAAGTCAGATTCCTTAACTACTGCTGAAGGACTCATACAAATTAAGTTTGTTAACTAGGAAATGAAGAATTACTTTCCTCCAAGGTACAGAGTTCACATTAGAAGTTGGATGTTTGACCAGGCGGTGGTGGCGCATGCCTTTGATCCCAGCACTCGGTAGGCAGAGCCAGGCGGATCTCTGTGAGTTCGAGGCCAGCCTGGTCTACAGAGTGAGATCCAGGACAGGCACCAGAACTACACAGAGAAACCCTGTCTCGAAAAAACAAACAAAAAGAAGTTGGATGTTGGAAAGAACTAAAGAACTTTGGGGCCTGAAGAGTGGGACTATGGGCAGGGATATTTCCGAGGCCCTAGGAAGCACTAGTAGAGGTCTGGTGTTAAGGCTTCATTTCACACTAGATGGAGTGGAAGAGGGGAACACCAGGAGTTCTGGACTGTCTTTGGAAGACAGATGGAAAAATGAATCTTGTCAGGATTGGATTGGTTTGACCCAGATCTTTTAGTATATTTTTGTTGTATCTTACAGGGGGGTCACGGGGATGAAATTAAATTAAATTAAATTTGTATGGGATCTATTCATGTATATATTAAACATATTTTTGAGGGAATACTTATTCTATATAATATAATATAATATAATATAATATAATATAATATAATATAATGAAGAGCGACTTTTTGTTTTGGTACTGAAGGTAGAATCCAGGGCCTTACACATCCTAGGCAAGTAGTCTACAGCTGAGCTACACATCTGTGGGCCTGATTTGATAATTTATTAGCAATTCCTCAGACAAAGATCCACAGCAAGTAAACTGAAAAACAGCATCTTCCCATATTAGCAATTAGGAATTCTGGGAACTGTAAGTCTGTTCTCAGCTTGTGATGCCAGGGAAATGGGACCACTGAATTACATCTGTCATTGCCTGTTCCTGTGCTGCCTGAGCACTCAGTGTAAACACTCAGCTTGTTTATGATAAGTATCTCTTATCCAAAATATTTAGGACCAGAAGTATTTCTGATTAGATATTTTAAAAAAGGTTTACTATGTACATAATATATTCCTGGGAGCTGGAGAGAGGCTCAGTGGTTAAGATCACTAGCTGCTCTTCTAGAACACCGGGGTTTCATTCCCAGCATAGCCATATAGCCACTCACAATCATCTTTAACTAGTTCCAGGGGACATGCCCTCTACTGGCCTCTGGAGGTACCAGGAACAAATGTGATATGCAGACTTAGATATAGGCAGAACACCCATACACATAAAATAAAATAAATCAATCTCGTAAAATATTTTTTCTTTGGTCTGACCCAAATTTAAGCCTGAATTGGTTTATGTTTCGTATATTTTTATTGCTCCTGTGTTTTGAACCTATCACTCAGACTCTTTAGCGTAAAGGTTTCTATAATGACTGATTCCCACTATTCCACCCTGTGGTTCTTGTCCTCTCAAATGGCTCCCTAATTCATCAGAGGAAGCATAATGGTATTCTACATGTGCTTGGACTCCGGGCAGCACATTGCAATTCCATTTGCATTTTTTGCAAAGGCCCTCACACTTGTGCTTTCCTATCAATTTATTTGATTGGCAGAATGGCAAATACAAAATTAAATTGCTTCCATCTTGCTTTTAAAGGTCAGAAGCACATCAATCTACAGTAAAAGCATCTTTAATTTTTTCCATTTTGACCCTTCATGTTAATGGCTTCAGGGCTGTCCAGTCCACTAGTTTTGAGTGCCCCCTTTAGAAGAAGCTCAGGAAGTGCAAGCTTAGGCCGGAGGGCTTAATGTGGCTGTGAGTTTGTTGAGCTGCTGCAGCAGAACTCCACTGTGTCTTTGAGTCACATGACCTGTCTTTTCTACCTTGGATGCTTTTGTTGTTATTATTGGATTAACAGCCTT
This sequence comes from Peromyscus aztecus, assembly GCA_902168405.1. Lineage (NCBI taxonomy): Eukaryota > Metazoa > Chordata > Mammalia > Rodentia > Cricetidae > Peromyscus > Peromyscus aztecus. The sequence continues at coordinate 11,096 of CABHPQ010160567.1, read as the reverse complement.
TGCATTCAGAAAAGTAATGAGCTAGCTTAGATAAATATTTCTTCAGCACATGAAAATGGGTTATTCATGCCTTATGAATTTTATTTTAAAGAACCATAATTTAAATAGGAATAAATTAGTCCTGGTCTGTTTTGTTTTTTTGAGACAAGGTTTCTCTGTGTAGTTTTGGTGCCTGTCCTGGATCTCGCTCTGTAGACCAAGCTGGCCTCGAACTCACAGAGATCCGCCTGGCTCTGCACCACCGCCGCCTGGCTTGCTTATTTGTTTGTTTGTTTGTTTGTAGTCCTGGTCTTCACCTTAATAATTTTAGGTAGTTGCTTCACCAAGCCGTATCCACGAGCAGCCTTCCTGCCAGTAGTCCAGTTGTGTGTGTACCTGCTTGACTTTTCTAGTGGGGAAAATGACTGGCACTTCCCCTCTTTCTCAGACTCAGCGAAGTTTTTATTAAAATCTAGTACCCTGCAAACCAGGGTCCTGACTCAGTTTAGTTAGTGACAATTGTAATTGTCTTGTATAAAAACCAAATCAACCAAATCAACTGACTAGTGAGCCTTTTTTTTTTTTAAACTTTATATGGATGAGTGTTTTGCCTGTATGCATTCCTGGTTGTCTGTGGAAGGTGGAAGAGGATCTCTGATCCCTGGAACAAGAATTAACAGCCAGTGTGAACTCTCATGTGGGTGCTACACATTGAATACAAGTCCTCTGGAAAAGCAGCAAATGCTCATGTCCACTGAGCCGTCTCTCCAGCTCCTCATGACCATATTTTAAAACTGACTTTTTTTCTAATTTGTAGCCCTCTCTGCGGATAAATGACTATCACTCACACTGTGTGTGCTCTCTTATGCTTTAGAGGTTTGCTAGTCTGGCAAGGAAAGTAATAGACTTCTTCCAGCTGTTCTGCTTTGTCCAGTAGCAAGTAGAACCTTTGGGTCTCTGGAACTATATGTGGATGTTTTTCCTCCTGACCTCATAGTTTTCAGTGACAAGGCCTTTCCCCATACTGTGCTTCTAGGTGATGACACACCTCCATGTAATTGAAGAAAGAAGGAACCAAAGTCTTTCTCTATTGTACAAAGTTCCTTATGTGGCTCAAGAAATCCAGGAGGAAATCGGTGGGTACTAATTCTATCCAGGCCAGGCTGGACTCTTGGTGAGGCTCGGGAGTGATGGCAGGGAAGGATGAAGTAAAGAAGGAGTAAGCAAGGCTGGTGAGGTAGGCATCAGCACACCATGGTTTCAGAAAGTCTGGAATTGACTGGAGGTTTACATGACAAGGCTGAGGAGTCTCCGAAGACAGATGTACTGGACTGGAGCCACAGAGCCTTGAATTTCATTGACCTTCACTCTTATTAGCGGAAGAAACTCTAGAGTGTGAAATTGCAGAGGCCCGGGATGTTTCCTGTTACCAGTTTGCGCTGTGTATCATCCTGTCTTCTGCTGTGTGTTTCAGGGTAAAATGGTTTACCAGTAGACAGTATCTGCTTGAATTCTTGTTGTGGTAGTAGAGATACAGATAGTGAATAAGCCAAAAGGTGTGAAGTTGCAGTTATGTATGATGACTTTTCTAGAGATGGACCACATAAAGTCAGGCAGTTGGCAGGAGGTAGATGTAGGCAGGAGTTAGGCAGGAGCTGGGTCGCAGACTGTGGGGCTCTTGCCAGGTCTTGAGCTCTGGGGTGACAAGAATTGGCCTTTTTTAGAGTGCTGGTCCTGTGCCTAGACTTGCTTCTAAATGCCGCTTCTCTGCTCCCTGCTGTATTTTTGTTAGATGAGCTCCTTCAGGAACAGCGAGCAGATATGGACCAGTTCACCTCCTCCATCTCAGAGAGCCCTGTGGATGTCCGGGTGAGCTCTGAGGAGAGTGAGGAGATCCCGCCGTTCCACCCTTTCCATCCCTTCCCATCTCTGTCTGAGAATGAAGGTATGTATGGTCCTCAAAGCCATCCCTAGGAGCAGAGGCAAGGAGAAGGAAATTAGAAAATGGAATACATTTTTAAAAAATCTGCTTGACTTGGGGAGGGCGTGTCATTGTGAGAGGCGGGGAAAAGGAAGGTATGGATTTCCCAAGCACCTGCTATATGTGGGCACTGTGCTGGGTTCTGTGGGGAAGTAGTACACCTGATATCAGGGAAATCAGAAAGATTTCTCACATTTTGTTGATTTCTCACACTTTATAGCAAGCCTTCTCTTGTGTGATGTCCCTTTTACATGGGGTCCCTTTGGGTTGTTAGTGATATTCCATCATTATCTTCCCTAACAGTCTTGGGAGGCAGGTTAGGGGGAGAAGCTGAAGAGGTGCCCTGACTGGTTCAGGGTCCCATCTCTGATGTGAGGTGGAGGAGAAGCTGTACCCTTTGATTTACAAGCCTGTTTTCCTTTATTCTCTTGCTGGTTCTCAGGATCTAAAAGTGTCCCGGAAAATCAAGAGTCTGTACCAAAAATAAACAAGCTGCTGAGACTTGTGCCCTAAGACTAGTTTGTATAATCAGATTCTATTTCCTGCTACTGCTGATGGTGAGGGTGGTAATGATAAAAATGGCCCATGGCTTTGGAATCTTAATTTTGTGCCAGCTTTAGTTAAGCATTGAACTTGGATGCCTTTCATTCAGACCTCAGAGCACTCTTTGAAGGTAGATACTGTGGGTGTCCCTTTTGGAGACTCTGAGGTTTGAGCAGATTTAATACTTGTCCAGGGTGTCACGTAGCTTAGATTCAAAGTGGAATTGAATCCACACTGACAGTTCAGTTTCTACAGCTTCTGGGATACAGTCACATAACTGATTAGATATAGTAGCCTAGTGCAGCTACCAGACAGTGGAAAGATGTGCATCCAACCAGCCTTTAGAGTTTAACAGAAATGCCTTCATAACGCGTTAGCTCAGAGGTTCAGATGCACTGCTCCTGACCTTCCACTACTAAGGACTCAAGAGACTAGTGGGGCAAGTGGTGTCGCTCCGTTCCTGACTCTCACTCTGTAGATCCCAAACCTCCATGAGGCTGTGGGGTGGCCACACATTGTGCACCTTCTCTGTGCTTGTTTGGGTTGGGGCAGTATGGGTGAAGCTCAGCCTAAAAGTACCTTGTCTCTTTGTCAGCGAACCACAATCAATACTAACTTCATTTTTTGCTGTTTTCTAAAAATAATAATAGTTTGTGGGGTCAACTAAATAATATGAGACCCTTTCAGAATTTCTCTTAAAAGGCCTAATCCTGACTTCCCACTTTTCTCTCTCATCAGGGACACATCTAGTGATTTCCTATTTAGATTACTGTTGTTTGTTTATGGGATATTTTTTTAAGGAAAAATGCCTTTTGTTCACTTTATAGAGAGGAACTTAGAAGGAAACCATTTTCTTTCTTAATCTCCTTTTGTGCTATTTTGTTTTTTATTGTTTTCCTTTCTGCTAGACACTCAGCCGGAGTTGTACCACCCAATGAAAAAAGGTTGGTTTGTCAAAGATGTTCCCTTAAGACCTCCATTCCTTTTCACTTCCCCAGTGTGTTGGAAGTTTCATTTTATGTTTCATACCATCATCTGACTTTCCCCGCCTCATTTCTTCAGCCATGGCTGAGTGTAGCTAGAGTAGCCCTGCCTCCATGTTACTAACAAGCTCCCTGGCTTTCCTAGTGTGCAGAGTCTAGTCACTGTGTGACCACCCAAGCTTGGCTTTGGGGGTGTCCAAGAAAGAGATGCTTCCCTAAGTCTTTGTCTGGGTAAATGTCAAAAAAGTATGTCAGTTTAACAAATGGTTGTGTATAACTAGTCTGTGTAAGAATATGTTTAACTTGTACAGTCAGGTAGACTGTAAATTTCTCTCTCTCTTTTTTTCTCTTATTATTACCAGTTGCCTTTTCCCCTTTTAGCTGTCTTTGCCTTCCATCTGTGCCCCTCGTCTCATGTTCCTGAGTTGTCGTATTCCTTAAACACAAGATGCTGCTGTGGGAAGAGGTAGAGACAGGCACTCTAGGTGCAGTGAGTCCCCAGTCTTCAAAGACTGTGTGCTGTGGGAAGCACTGTACCAACTGCATTGTCATCTTGTGGACCCACCAAACCGCCCTCTTAGGCAGCATTTTTTGCTCAGTTTTAATAGTTAAAGCAGGTGAAAAAGTCACTGAGGTATTGCTTCCTAAATCGGCAGGTTGAAGAAGTAGAGGACTCAGGTCTGGACCCCAGGCTGTCTTCACACAGCCCATGTGGTTTCTACTGCCTGAGTTGCTAGTGACAGCTGTAGAATCCCCCAGATGGCTAGCTAGTCCCTCTCTCGAGTCACTGACAGTAGTGCCTCTTCTTCGTGTAGTTTAGGAACTCACTCTTAGCTTTGGTAGTCTGGTCATTTGGTAGGGTGGATCAAGTAAGATTCCCTGGCTCAGAATCTGGTGTTCTGATTTATGCCATATTTTATTCTTAGAATCAAAAAGTATGATCTTACTCTTCTGAAATTCTTTGCATGTTAGTATTATTCAACTGTGTCTCCTCCTCTTGCAAGTCACTATGCTAATATCCTCTCAACTGTATGTCTTAGGTGTTAAGCTTGACTGGCTTTTGCTTTCCTGTTTAAAAGAATGTTTTGGGACAATATAACTACTAACTTTGGTTTCTTGAAGTCACTTGTGTGCATTATGAAACCAAAGTAAGCTTAGGCGGTGTTGAAGAACCATGAGTTATAGCACTGACAAGCCTTAGGACAGCCTGACCAAGGCAAGCCCTTAGATGAGTTGGTTTAATATCCCTTTGTATTCTGAGAATCTTGCCCTTATGGCTTTTAAAACTATGAGGTAGGAAGAGCTCAGAATTAGAATTTAGTAGTCTTGATTATGAGCATCTGTGCTAAGTAAGTCAATACCTTCTAGATTCCTCTTTCTTGAATGGTAGACAGGCAGTGTTGTTTCTTTTGAGACACCAAAGCCAGCCCTGATTTAACTGGTATCAAGTTGTGCTTTTCTTTTGAAGTAGATGCTTTAGAAAAAAATTGCGTCATTTTGGCTATAGTGTAATGAGTTAATAAATTAACTAGGCTGCAAGCTCAGGCAGCCGCATGGCTGTCTGTTATCATTAATCTCCTCTTGGTCTGTGTTAAGAAAACAAGTCTAGTTGTGAAATGAAAACGTTCGCTATGGCTGGGCCTCGTATTATGGCCTGCCCTTGGCAGCTCCCGGACAGCAGTGCTCGATGTAAACTCACGTTGGAATCTACTCACTTGCAGGCAGTTACCTTAGCACGTCAAGTTGGTTACCAAGTCTCTTTATAAAAGATTCAAATCATAGATCTATACAAACTAAATATAGTTATTAATAAGAAATTTGTGATAGCTAGGCAGCGTATGATTGAAACTAAAAATGAAAAGGATTTTTCTCTCTCTGCGTTTGTGCAGAATCCAGACATGCTGCCATTCTGTGTGCCGCACGAGTGATGTTGGCTCAAGGCTTTTCTGACCCTGAGAAAAGGACAGTTGCTATCCTTGCTCTTTCCACCTCAATTACGGTTCTCTCTGTTGATGAACTGCTTTCTCCTGCTCACTCAGGCTTACCATTTAGGATGTAACTATGTAGGAAGTCTGGGGGAGAAAATCCAGTGAGAGACGTAGAAGAAGATAGATAATTACAAACTGACTTTAAGTGCTGCAACCTGGAAATGTCTCCCCAGAGAACCTGAAGCTCGAAGGGCAGATAGGAGGACTTGAGGGTGGAAGGTGGCAAGGGTTGATATTGAAAGCAGAAGCCATTTCTTACGGAGAAGATGGTTAGACTCAAAGCACACATACAGCCAGCATTCCTTCATCCATGCAGTAGGGTCTGGATACCAAAGAACTGTGCTGTTGGACAGCTAGTGCTCATCACAGTACGTAAATGTAAGGGTTGGAATGTGTTTTCCATCCTGGACACCCTCAGCTTCTCCAAAGACTTACATTCCATCCCTCTAGGTGGGAGAGCAGTAAGCACCCTGTCTTCCTTCATCAGTCCTTTGCAATGCTTGTACCATTCATCCTTGCAAAGCACAGTGCATTCTCAGACATGCCAGTGCGGTGACATACGGAGTCGTGGGCCTCAGGCAGGGATTTGCTGCTTCTGAGAGACTGGCCTGAGGTGGGCTGCCTACACACTCAGCTGTGAATGTTTTCTACACAGGGTCTGGAATGGCAGAGCAAGACGGGGGACTGATTGGTGCAGAAGAAAAAGTGATTAACAGTAAGAATAAGGTGGATGAAAACATGGTGAGCCACCTGTCCTTTGCACAGCACATTTCCTCTTGTACACTGTGGCAGGTGCATGGGGGTTGGGACTTCAGGCTAATGTGTGTGCCAGTTCTCCACAGAGTAGAAGGGAGGGGACCAGTGAAGCTGCTTTTTTCTTGAGTGCTTCACCTCTTACTGTACGGTAGAAAAACTCATCTGCAACTAACGATATAAATAAGGTATCAGAGGCTAGTTTCAAGTAAGTAAAAATGAAGTGGAAAACTGAATAAAATGGAGCTCTTTGTTGTTTTTCTTACGGTGTTGTTCTTATTTCTCCTTGCATTCTCCTGGTGTTTTCTGTCTACTTCCTTTTTATTGCTCTCAGCTGAAAATTTTTTTTTTATTATTTTATTTGGGGTGTGGTCACATGCATGCCGTGGTGTGCATGCAGAGGCTAAAGGACAATTAGGAGTCATTTCTCCTTCCGTGTAGATCCCAGGGACCAAACTGAAACCTTCAAGTTTGGTGGCAAGCGCTTTGACCTGCTGAGCTGTCTTGCTGGCCTGATTCAGTATTTAAATGTAGTTTGTTAGTTGTCTGTCCTGAGCTTTGTCTCTACCACAGTTACTTCGAGGAAAGTTTAGGTAAAGAGCTGCCTGGAGCTGGGTGTGGTGGTACACACCTTTAATCCCAGCGCTTGGGAGGCAGAGGCAGAGGCAGGCAGAGCTCTAAAGTTTGAGGCCAGCCTGGTCTACAGAGTGGGATACACAGGCCAGGGATACACAGAGAAACATTGTCTCGAAACCCACCCCCACCCCGACCCCCCCACAAAAGAGCCTGACTGGACTAGCCACCTTACAGCACCTTTGCCCATACTTGCCATACCCTCCTTTTGGAGATTTGGAGAGTAGATTTGGATCAGTGTGACCAAAGAAACAGCTTCCCAACACCATATGGAATATAAAAGAAGTGACATTTATGTTCATTTCTCTCCCGTTTTCTGAGTAGATGCTAATAATTGTGACTGTTTCAGGTCATTGACGAAACTCTGGATGTTAAAGAAATGATTTTCAATGCCGAGAGAGTTGGAGGCCTAGAGGAGGAGCCGGTATGTGTTTACTCCAGAACTGAAAGGCAGTGTTCATTCTTTTTCCTTTCAGTCATCTTAGCTCAAGTAGAGATGAAAGATCCCTGGTAGTAAGTTAATAAGGGACTCTTGGCCTGCTTTCCCGAATTTCTACGTAAGAATGCAAAAAAAAGAAAAAAAAAGAAAGAAAATTTCCATGGAAATTAGAAAAGTGGGCATCCTCCCTGATCTGATGATGATGTGGACAAAGCAGGATCTTTGTGTGGCCCTGAGTTTTTGAAACAGGCTGAGAGGCACCTGGTCCTCTTTGGGTTTCCTGACTCACGCTGCCAGGTGGTTACCAGGACTTTGTTTCTTACGTGCTTTGTTGTTTTAGGAATCTGTGGGACCTTTGAGAGAAGACTTCAGTTTGAGCAGCAGTGCTCTTATTGGCTTGCTGGTTATTGCGGTGGCCATTGCTACAGTCATTGTTATCAGCCTGGTGATGCTGAGGAAGAGGCAGTATGGCACCATCAGCCATGGGATTGTAGAGGTAAGGACTGGGCTGCCTTCTGCCTTGGCCTAAACTGATGAGGGTCTGCACTATTGGGTGGGTGGGAGGTGAGTGTTTTGTGTTGGACATGCAGCTGTCAACGATTGTGTCACTCATTGGATTATTAGGTTACATTTTGGAGATCAGCCATTACTGTGTTGTATTGCCCTTGTTTCAAGGGAGTGTCACCAACTTTCAGCATCCATTTGGGTTTTAATCAGTTAGATGGTTCAATATCAGAAGTTCATAACATTTTATGCTTCAGAAAGCAAAAATATTACTATTTCCCTGGTGTGTTTTTTAGAAAGTGAGAAAGGGGTGTGTGTGTGTGTACACACTTGTTTATGTTGCTGGGGATCGAGCCAGAAGCCTTGGGTATGCTAGGCATGTGCTCTGTTATACTTGCAGACCTTTCTCTCTTTTATAGTGGCTGGGGATGGGAACAAAAAGCAAATGCAAGCTGTTTCTCTTCTGTCTCTGCTGATGCATAATTGGAGTAGTTTGCTGCTCATTTTTCAGTGGATGGTGGAAATTGTTTCTTGCTCCTAGGTTATATAAATACACTAAGGAATATGATACACTGTCAAAGAATACTGTAGACATGTGTAGGCAGAAGTTTCTCTCCTGTCTGTTTGTTCCCAAATACCCAGCAACTGCTTCCCAAATAATTGACTTGGAGGCTTAATATTACTTATAAATGCTCGGCTGGTAGCTCAGACTTATTACTAGCTCTTACACTTAAATTAACCCATAATTCTTATCTATGTTTATCCACATGGCTTGGTACTTTTTCTCAGTTCAGCATTCTCATCTTCTTCTGTGTCTGGCTGGCAGCTCCTTGACTCTGCCCTCTTTCCCGTCATTCTCAGTTTGGATTTCCCACCTAACTTCCTGCCCAGCTACCAGCCAGTCATTGTTTTATTAAACAAATTTGAGTGACAAATCTTTACAGTGTGCAAGGGAATTATTCCACAGTAGACATGCAGGTGTTAGTACTGGAGCCTGGCTTTAGCTGTAGAGTTCCAAAGCTGGAAATGACTACAGACGATCTGGCCCCTTTCTTTATTTCATAACTGAGCATGACATGACTTGCCTCCAATAGCCCAAAAACTAAGTGTTGGCCAGTTGTCACTGTGGCTTCCAAGAAACTGGTCCTTTAAAATAGTTCAGTAACTACCACAATGCACCTCAGTTCCTCTTAAGTTTCTCGGCAACCTGAAAAGGGGAATACTGCCTTTTTACATAAGAACAAGTAGTAAAAGCAGCACAGCAAATGAGCCGGAAGACCTGACTTGCATACTGGGAACAGCCTCTGTATGGTCTGTCATTGTAAATTGCTCGTTTGGGTGAGGTCACATGATGTGCATATAGAAATCAGAGGACTGATAGAAGGGGTCTTTCTCTTTCCCTGTGGATCCCGAGGACCAAACTGAAATTGTCAAGTTTGTCAGTGAGCTATTTTTCTCACTTGGAGCAAGTTTTCAGAGCTCTGCTTTCAGAGAGAAGCATTACCTCTCTGACTCTTTTCTTTCCCCCCTTCTCTATGTCCTTGATACCAGCTCTTGTTTGATCTGTCCAGTAAAAAAGGATGCTGGGCTGCTTTGAGTCCCATGGGATTGGACAGTGAATAGCCTGATGTCCTGGCGCTCTGCAGGCCTCTAGTCTGCCACAGTGACCTGCAATCTTTGTTCCTACAGGTTGACCCAATGCTTACCCCAGAAGAGCGTCACCTGAACAAGATGCAGAACCACGGTTATGAGAACCCAACCTACAAGTACCTGGAACAGATGCAGATTTAAGGACAGGATATGTGTGACACCCTGGCTGGAGGCTGGTGCAGGTGGGCTAGAAGAGGTTCAGCATTGTGCCTGACTGCTGACCACCGGTGGTGCCAGAAGGTCTCATCGTACATCCTGCTCTCCTGGATTGTTAAGACTATAAAGTACTACTGTAGGATTGCAATTTCCATTCTTTTAAATGGGTTAAAAAATGTTAATATAACAATATATGATATATAAACCTTAAGTGAAATGAAAAAAAATGATCTATTGCAGATATCTGATGGATGTAGTTTTCTTTTTTTAAATTAGAAATGCCACTTCTATTGTATTGTCTCACACATGCTCTATATAAATGGAAAATGTTGATTTTTCGATGATAGACTATATACACAGGCTGTTCCCGTTACGTAAGTCAGTTCTTCAGGCTCATTTGCTGTGCTGGTTTTATTATTTGTTTTTATGTAAAAAGGCAGTATTCCCCTTTTCAGGTTGCTGAGAAACTTAAGTGGAACTGAAGTGCATTGTGGTAGAGTTACTGAACTATTTTAAAAGTATGGTTTCTTTGGAAGCCTAATATTTCCTGTGCTGGGTGTCTGGGTGCTTCTGTACTAGCTGTCCCCAAGCGGGGCTAAGGCACCTTGAGCTAGGCCAGTGCATACAGAGATCCACTGTGCTTTCCTTCAAATCCAGTTCTTCCACAGCAGCCAGCCTGTAGTTAGTACATGTGTTATTCCACTGTTGTTTACCGTAGCTCGTTCGTTACCATCCACTTTCCTCTACCAAGTGCGTCCAGATGTGCAGCCCCTCCTCTCCGGACATCTCCCTCCAGTGCACTGACCCTCTGCCCTCCTTGCACCTCACTTCCACTCCCAACACTCTCTCCCCAGCCCTTGCTGTTCACTCAGAGAATACCATATGTGGCTGAGGACTTAGGAGAGTTCACAGGAGGCTTCTTTATAGGAAAGGAGAGTGTTCTGGGTTGTACATGAAACTGGATCTGTAGACACTGTGGAAATCTTTGAAAATTTTTGTTTCCTTCCCATGAGTCTGTAATGCTTTTATAGCTGAAGTTGATGCCCATAACCTCTGGAATTTTGTTGTTTGTTTTGTTTTGTTTTGTTTTAATCTGAAGGTTCTGGTAACCTGTTGTAAGTTTTTGGTTTTGTTGTGGGGTTCTGTTTTGTTGTTGTTGTGTTTTGTATTTTTCTGTGATTTCTTCCTCCTCTTCCTTCCTCCCCCTTGGCCCAACCATGCCTCCTCCCACTATGCACAGATTGAAACTTCACCTACAGACTCCTTAGTATGATCTGTGGAGAATGTACAGAACTTAACCACATCAATAAACACTTTAACTCCCCCAGCACCTGTGTTCCTGACTGGCGTTGATCTGCGATGATGGGGCTTTCTGGTCCTGCTTTGGGGATGAAGGGCATCTTCCTTCTGTGAAAATTACAGCCTGAATTACAGAGGGCATAGTAAGTCAGACCAAGGGCTCCATTTTTGTTCAAAGAAGAAGAAAG
>CABHPQ010160566.1:0-49906 GCA_902168405.1 Peromyscus aztecus | reverse complement strand
ATGCTGTACTGTAATTATTGTCTTCTGACAAAGACACATCTATACCTTATACCTTCCCTGAACCCATTTTCCAAGTCTTATCAAGATTTTTAAAAAGTCAATAAATCTAGCAGAGGTAAATATGAGTGTCGTCATGCAGCCTGCAGTCTCCCAGCCTTCTTCCTGTTCATTTCCCTGTAAGGATTTGCACCAGGTGCTTTTCTTTCTTTTTTATGTGTGAATGCTGAATATATTTTACACCATTTCACATTTTGACAGTGCTTCTCATTATAATTTTTCTTTTCATATTATGCAGTTGATGGGAAGTCAATTTTTCTGTATATGATAGATTCCATCATTTGCTCAGTAATGTATCTCTTGGCAGTGAATATATTACAGCAGCGCATCCCAGTGGTTTGAACAAAAAGAACTAAAGTTCTAATCCAGACCCTGGTCCTATGTGCATCTATTTCTCAAAGAGACATTTTACTCATGAAATATTCCCAAATGGTTATATTTCATTCCTCTCCATCTTACAACTTAACAGGACAGTTAAAAAAAAAAAAAAAGGACTTTCATCCTCTTCCTCAGCTCTGGGACTCTTGACTCCACAGTGTTTTCTAACAGGGTGATTTTGGACAAGCTGCAAGTGTACAGGAAGTGGGTCATGATGAGGGTAGACTGCAATGTTCCTTTGAAGAACAATCAGATAACAAATAACCAAAGGATCAAGACTGCTGTCTCAAACATCAAATTCTGCTTGGACAATGGAGCCAAGTGTGTTGACTTTATGAGTCACCCGGGCCTGTCTGATGGCATTCCCATGTCTGAAAAGTACTCCTTATAGACAATTGCAGTGGAACTCAAATCTCTGGTGGACAAGGACACTCTGTTCTTGAAGGACTATATGGGCCCAGAAGTAGAGAATGCCTGTGCCAATCCAGTAGCTGGGTCTAGCACCTGCCTGGGAAACCTCTGCCTTCATGTAGAGGAAGAAAGGAAAGGAAAGGATGCTTCCGGGAACAAGGTTAAAGCTGAGCCAGCTAAAATAGATGCTTTCTGAGATGCATTGCCCAAACTAGGGAATGTCTATGTTAATAATGCTTTGGGGGCAGCACCCAGAGCCCATAACTCCATGGTTGGTGTAAATCTGCCACAGAAGGCTGATAGATTTTTGATGAAGAAGTTGAATTACTTTAGCAAGGCTTTAGAAAGTCAAGAGTGATCCTTTGTAGCCATCTTGGGAGGAGCTAAATTTGCAGACCAGAACTGGCTGATCAAGAAGATGCTGGACACAGTCAATTCGATGATCATTGGTGATGGGATGACTTTTACCTTTTCTAAGGATCTCAATACCATGTAGACTGGCATTTCTCTGCATGATGAAGAAGAGGCCAAGATGGCCAAAGATCTCATGTCCAAACATGAGAACAATGGTGTGAAGATTGCCTTGCCTGTTGACTTTGTCACTACTGACAATTTAAGGAGAATGCCTAAACTGGCCAAGCTGTTGTGGCCTTTGGCATACCAGCAGGTTGGATGTACTTGAACTGTGCTACTGAGAGCAGCAAGAAATATGCTGAGGCTCTGGCTCAAGCTAAGCTTTGGAATAAATCTATTGGAATATTTGAATGGGAAGCTTTTGCAAGGAGAGTCAAGTTCCTCATGGAGTGGTGATAAAAGTCACTTCCAGGGATTGCACCACTGTCAGTGGTGGTGAGATACTGACACTTGCTGTGCCAAAGGGAATACAAAGGATAAAGTCAGCTATGTGAGCACAGAGGGGTGATGTCAGTCTAAAGCTTCAGGAAGGTAAAGTCCTTCCTGGAGGTGGATGCTTTCAGGAATGTTGAGTGTTTTCCTGTCTTTTTGGTTCCTGTGCACAGCCCTTAAGTCAACTTAGTGCGCTTTTTACATCTCCATTTGGTGTTAGCACAAAATTTAGCTAGTGGCTGAAATGCAGCATCAGGAACCCTTAAACACTTGTAGAACATCTCAGCTTGTCTTACTGTATCAGGACTTGTCTACATTCTTCAAGATCCCATTTGAATTCTTCAGTGACTAAAACCATCATGTGTAGTGGGTAGCCATTCCAGCTTTGGTCTGGAAGTTCCAACACCCGTTGAGGCTTCAGTAACTATCACACCTACAAGGTCGGGCCAAGAGAGGGCTCTGAAGACCCGAGATCCGGATGCGCTGCCCTCTCTTGTTTCCTGGACCCTGGATGCTGGAGGTAGACTGAGGAGAGTTCTCCAGAGAACACCGCCGGACTGCGCTGCGTCTTTCCCAGACCCTGCAACCTACCTATCTCTTCATTTGTAAGTTATGCCACTAAATAAATCTCCCTTAACTACATGGAGTGGCCTTAATAATTTCACCAATAATCATGTGTTCTAGAGTGCATCTATTTATAGTCTGTGTATAAAAGAAAGTTATCTGTCAAAGCTAGTTCTCTTTCTGATGTAGCTTCTGGTTAGCTTTGTCACTGTTCATGACTTCATGACTTGGCGTTGAAATAAGATAAAATTCCAGTTGTAGGTTAGGAGAAATTGATGATGTATTAAACAATAACTATGTCCATTGATGTGTATGTGTGGGAGAACTTTCTTTTAAGAATTCAAAGATGGATGGATTCTTTTTGAGATTACTTATTAATTTATCTATGTATCTATTTGAGTGTATATGTGTGCACATGCATGTGTGAAGGTGTGCATGTTTGTATGTATACCCCCTTTTTTTGCAGGTGCAAGTATTTGAAGTGGATTGAATAAAATCTGATGTGCATTGACCTGTGTGGTTTGGTGCTAGAAATCTGAGTAGGAGAAGCAAGGAAAAGAGCAGACAGAGAAAATCTGTGGTTGGTGAATTGTGCATGCTCTGGAGGAGCTGCATCAACTATGCAAAAACCTGAAACCTCAGAGCCTTTATTATGTAGGCATGGTGGAGTAGAGTTAGCTACTCTTGGTAGAAGGTCTCTGTAGGTGGGCAGTCTCAGTTATAAAAATCAGGGAGGAGGTTAAGGTTGCTAAAATTTGCAACATTCTCACATGGACCAGTGGAAGGCTTTGTCATCACTCTGAACTTTGTCATTCCCATGGATCTTAGCCATTTGGTCCTTTACATGGCCATGCAAATGTCAACAATGTACATTCACTCAGGACTTCATCAGCTTTTTACACATTGCTTTACATAGATGGGCATTCCAGCTAATGAATTCAATGAAGTCCTCATGCCTGTACTTTTACTGTCTTTTCTCAGCAGCTTTATAATGAAGTAAGTGATACATCTCTCTCAACTGCTTCCTTGGCCACAACAAGCAATACTACTGTTCTTGGTGATGTTTTTGATCTCTTCTCTTATAAACTCTTCAGTATGCCTCCATTAGTGAAACTGTAAATGAACATTCAAAATGCTAATGACACAATGTTATTAAATAAAACACCAACAGCAGATGTTATTCTACTATGCTTTCCTGTCTTATATGCTGATTGATTTTTATTATGGTTAGTCTTAACTTTCTAGAATACATCAGTGACTCTGCATTAGAGAAATCTATGAGGACTATCAATTGTCTATTTAATGAACTAGTATAACAGATTATTTAACTTCTTGGTATATGTTGGCATCACACATTATAAACATTATTTCTAAATCCTTATTCTTTCAGGTGAGTCATTAGACCTTCTGAATCCCCATTCCTTTCACATTTTTGTTAGTCCTGTATGGTCATTTCTTTCTTTGTTATTATTTGGAAGTTATTTTTATTTCCAACTAACTTCTGAAGAAAGGTGCTTTTGACAAAAGTTCACTCTGGATAAGACCCATTTGTTTTGTGTCATAGTTCTTAGGTGTACTTGGCAAAATAATCTCCTACTTTCAGATTTTTGGCAAAATCATTAGACTTTTTTGTATTCTAAGTCTCAATATACTGAAACTGTTCATTACCATCTTCTTTAACACCATTAAGCAATTATTTTTAGTCTTTGAATAGACATTCTTTTCAGTTTTTCACTGTTTTCTTTCATTTCTTCCTCCTAATCGAACAAACCTGTTTTAAAACTGAGAATAGATTTTTTTCATACAATAAATTCTGATTACAGTTTCTCTTCCACAAACCCCTCACGGATCCTTGCCACTTACCCACCCTCCCAACCCATACTCTTTCTTTCTCTCTTTCACTAGAATAAAAACAGGCACCTAAAATAGTAGTAAAATAAGACACAATAAAAAATATCTTGAAAGGAGTTCTGCGTTATTTTTCATTCTTTCTACATCTCTAATGAAATATGGACTTTCAGCCTTCAATATAATTCAGTTATTTTTAGTTTTTTAGGCTATTTGCAGAAGTGCTAACATCACTAATAATTCCTTTGTGAATGTTTTGTCTTTCCTGAAAGAAGCTTCATTTCCATTAGAAATATTTTCAGCATATTCTTCTCCTCAAAGTCTCTGGGAAACAACTAACATAGTCTGTTTCTATTGGTTAGACAACATCTATTCAACACATCATGCAAATATGCTCATTCTAAAATAGTATATTTCATTTAGAATAAACTTTCAAAGTTCATGCATATTGTAGCATGCACCAGTACATCATACCTCCAAGTAATATTCTTCAGTACCAGTATACTATATCTATATCAGTATTTACATACCTTATTTTGTCTGTTAATCAGCAACTAAACATTTATATATATATAAATATATATATATATATTGTCTATTGAGTCACACTTTTTGAAACATTTACCTGCACAATTTTACAGGATATATTTTTAGTTCTTTAGTTTATAAACTAAATCTATATAGATAGGCTACCAATCATTATGTTAACATTATTTATTATTCTTTATGGTGAATTACTTTTAAAAGTTTACTCAAATGTGGTGTTGGTGTTGATTATAGACATGTTGGTGTATTGTCTAACTTGATAACCTCTAAGGTTCAGAATCAAGAAACATTGTCATGCAGACTGAAGCAAACAGTTAAAAGATTCTGAACCATTTCTATACAAGAGCAATCCTAGTTCTTTGTGGTCATGATATTTTATAATTATGGAGAATGATTTTCTACAAAATTTTTTAGGTAAAATGTCCATGGCTAAGATATATACTCCACAAAAGATCATGCATGAACATATTTGTAACTTTGAATCTACTCTGGGGATATCTTCTAGGGGACTGTTGCTGTCTTTAACAACACAGAATTGATTTTCTGAATGAAATGCATCACAGAAAAAGTGACTAGTGAATACTTTTAATAACACTTTATGGAGCTGTCTTGGGATCAGCCTTCCTCCAACACTTATTTGCCCTTGAGATTTGGAAAAAATCATATCTCTAGTGCTGATAATTAGGCGCTAATTTAACTTGAGTTCAAGTTAGCTGTGAACACATGGATTAACAAGCACCTTATTAAAATTTTAATTTACATTTCACTTATCACATTTAATAGAATCAACTTTGTTTTTTTTCAGGGTGAGGAAAGTCATTAATTTCCTGGAATAACTTTGGGTACTATTAATTTCAAGTATTTTTGTTGTTGATTTTCATAATTAACACAATTTAGCATGCTATATAACACAAAAATGTAGGATGCATAACAGAAAAATTTACTGCTAACGACCACTTCATTATTTAACAAATTTAAAATATGTATGCTTCTATGGATTATATGTTTTGATACCACAGTGAGAATGCTTAATTAAGATAATTTGAGGTTATTGGCTCTTTTAAACCATTACTTGATAGTTAACATTTTCATGTTTAGTGAGATAGTCTGTATCTCAGCTCATAATATTTTGAACTTTTATTATTCATACCACTTTATGTCCTTGTATCATACACATTCTCAAAGCTTACCTATGACAATGTCTTGTTCACAGCTCTGTTTATTTGTTTGTACTCTTTGAGACAGGGTCTCATGGAGTCAATCTTGGCCTTGACCTCCCTATGTTAGACAAGGCTGACCTTGAACTTCTGACCCTCCTGCATTCACCTGTCATGCACTGGTATTACAGGTATGTGCTCCATCACACCCAACCTTCTAACAATACCTTTTATGGATGCATACCTTTATCTTGACACATATTGATACCAAAAATACAATGCCATGAAAAGTATTTTCTATATTACAGATGTATCATAATTACCACAAATAAGGTATAGAGGAAGAAAATGTTACAGATATAAATGTAAGAAAGATAAGATAAACATTTGTAAAATTTATTCTGTATGTTAAAACCCTTTACTCAAAGTCTGGTTCCTAAAGTATGTTATTTGATTACTTGAATATGATTAAAAGTATAATCCCCTTTTTTTTTGATTTGTTCTTAAAAGTGATTTCAAATATACCTGAATTCTAGTGAGTTTTATGAAATAGCTGATGACCCATTTTCATACTGCCAATCTAAGCACTTAATGACAGAACTTTAATCACCTTATAGCTTTCAGTATAGGGCGAAAATATGTATATATTTAAAGGTCTATATTCCATTCTCAGAATTAGTATCCTGTCAAGATATTTTCCAGATTATATCATTAAAATAGTAGAAAGTAACATTTTCTTAAGATGAGACAAGTGATCTAATTTTAATGACAGCTACTGTTAATGTCAGGAACCCAGATATAGTTTATAATGCTTAGTAATTACAGCAATCTTTCCCCTCTTTTACTAATTATTTCAAGAGAAAGAGGTAAAAGCTTTAAGAATGGGCATAAAAGGCAGCTATATTGAGTCTTTTTTTCTTTTTGCAAAGCAAATAGCTTTCAAATCATTCCATTAGCTGTCATCAGAGTACAAAAAGAATTAATCAAAAATGACATCAATTTCTAGGGCCTGCCAAAACCTCGTGAGAAAAACAATCCCATCATAAAAAGAAAGAAATTAAAGGTACTGTCCCTCATTCCATAAAGGGATTTGACTCTTCTCCCCTGTGTATCCACATTTGTGTTATACCGAGTTATACATGAGATATATGCTTTGCATTCTGGTACCACGGTACTAACATGACTAATATTCCAGTTGATTAATATCTTGTGCCCATTTTATATTTATTTGAACTCTTTTTTCTTTTCAAAAAGCATTTTAATTAGGTTATTTTTATATTTTGATTATTATTCACTGCCATATTTGAATTATTAGAATATTATATTTAAACTGTATAGAATCACACCAGACAAGCAAAACATGCACTACTTGAAAACAAAAAGGAAGTTGAATTTTAATATCACTTATGTGGTTGTCTTCTACTTTTTAACTAAGTAATGACTATTTTTGATGAAAAAAAGTCAAAGATGGTTCATGCTTCTTGAGACACAGGAAGGGGCTGGCTCAAGAAAGAGTACGACTCATTCAATCTTGGAATCAAAGGCATCTTAACACAACGATTGTTCTTAAATGCTTTTGAAGAAATGAATTTGACTTCATATACATAGACTTTCTGAATAGAACACCTGTCTCATGTGTAATTGATCTCTAGAAAGCTCAACATAACTGAGTCTAGACTATCATCAGTTAAAATTGGATGCTTGCTCTTGATTCTTACACAGTGAAAGTGTGATCAAGATTATAGAATGATTAATTCTGAAGCCTAATTCAACCCTTTGTAGATATGCTTTTTAATTAATAGAAGCATCAATTATGGTAGCTCCCACATTAAGTACTAATTCTTTGTTAAGTCTCACAAACCCACGCACAGACACGTGTGCACACACACACACACACACACACACAGAGAGAGAGAGAGAGAGAGAGAGAGAGAGAGAGAGAGAGAGAGAGAAAGTTATTCCCCTTATAAGGATCATCATGAAAGATAGGCTTTATTACCCCTCTTAGAGAACAGAATGTTAGGTTGCAAAGGAACATGCAGGTTATTTAAAACTAAAGTTTGTAATATCAGAACAATAGTGGATTTTAACCCCTTCTCTCTTTACATATTATGTTTTCATAGCTCCCATCAAACATAACTAAGGTAGCAAGTTATCTTTTCATATTGTTACTTGAATGTAACACGATTCTTAAATGGTCTTATTAATAAAAATTCAGTACCAGCTATTGGGGTAAATTCTAAACGATCAGAGAGACAGAACAAGCCGCAGCCAACCTTACCTCGCCAACTCCTCAGCTGATCTTTTCTCCTTAAAGTGGAAGTCTCTGAGTCCTCATCTGAATGGCTCTCAGCTGATCTGCTGCTAAAAGCCGAAAAGCTTAAAAGCCTAAAAGCCCCTAGTTTCCGGTCCTCAGGCCTTACATACCTTTCTGTTTCCTGCCATCACTTATTGGGATTAAAGGCATGGGTCTTTCCTAAGCAAGACATGAAATCTCAAGTGCTGGGATTAAAGGTGTGTGTCACCATGCCTGGCTGTTCCCAGTGTGGCCTTGAACTCACAAAGATCCTGATGAATCATGCCTCCAGAATGCTAGGATTAAAGGCATGTGCTACCACTGCCTAACTTCTATGTTTAATATAGTGACTGTTCTGTTCTCTGATGCCCAGGTAAGTTTATTGTGGTGCATAATATATCAACCACACTTGAATTAGATATATCTATTGTCCTTACAAAGAAATATTCCTCTATGTGTGTGTGAGTTTTTTGCTTATTTATTTATTTATTTATTTATTTATTTATTTATTTATTTATTGTTTTTACATCCCCACCAAGGCCTCCCCTTCCTTCTCTCCTCACAGTCCCTCCCTCACTGTACCTCTCCACGCATTTACTCCTCCTCCTATGTTTCTCTTCAGATACAGGCAGGACTCACATAGATATCAGCCAGCCATGGTATATCAAGTTGCAGTGAGACTAGACACCTCCTTTATATCAAGGCTGAATGAGGCCACCCAGAAATAGGAAAGAGTCCCAAACGGAGGTAACAGAGTCAGAGACAGCCGCAGCTCTCACTGTTAGGAGTCTCACAAGAAGACCTATTTACACAACTGTAGCAAACTGTAGCATATGCAGAGGGCTAGGTCAGTCCCATGAAGGCTCCCTGGTTGGGGTTCAGTCTCTGTGAGTCTCTATGATCCTAGGTTGATGGCTCTGTGGGTTTTCTTGTGGTGCCCTTGATTCCAGTGGGTCCTACATTCCTTCCTTCCCTTGGTATTCAGGATACCATAAACTCCACTTAATGTATGGCTGTGATCTTTACATTTGTTTCCATGAGTTTCTGGATAAGTCCTCTTTGATAACAGTTGGGCTAGACAGCAGTCTATAACAGAATATCATTAGAAATCATTTCATTGACTTTATTACTTTTTTGCCAGTTGTGTTTGGTTCTATCTTAGGTCTCTGGGTGTATCCTACTTCTGGGTCTGACCCTCAGGGGTGAGCTCCCCCTCTTGGTAAGAGTCTCAAGGTGGGAAAATCATTGCCTTATCTCTCCCCACAATTTCTGTGCCATCTTTACCTCCGCATATCTTGTAGGCAAGATAAATTATAGGTTAAAGGTTTTTTGGCTGGGCTGCGGTCCCAATCCCTCTACTGGAAGATTTGTATGTTGTAAGAGATGGCCAGTTCAGGCTCCAAATTCCATATTGCTAGAAGTCTTAGGGAGGGACCTCCTCAGAGATTGCTCAGTTTCCATTTCGCAAAGTTGTTAGCTCATCCCAGAGATACCTCAGATTCTAGTTGTCTCTCCCAGTATGCTCTCCCTCCATCTTCCATCTTCCCCTCCACCTGGTCCCTCCTGTTTTGATCCCTGTTTCCCCATCAAGACCCTTCTCCACATTCAATGGCAATGTCTATTCTATTTCACCTTCAGAGTGAGATTCATGTGTCTCCGTCCCCCTGAGCCCTCCTTGTTACTTAGCTTCTCTCAGTCCGTCGATGGTAGCATGGTTATTCTTTACATCTAAAATCCACTTCTGAGTGAGTACATACCATATTTGTCTTTCTGGGTCTGGTTTAGCTCACCCAGGATTTTTTTTTTTTAGTTCTACCCATTTGCCTGGAAATTTCACAATGTCATTGTTTTTAACAGCTGAGTAATATTTCATTGTGTAAACATACCACATTTTCTTTATCCATTCTACAGTTGAGGGACATCTAGGTTATTTCCAGTTTCTATCTATTATGAATCTTGGTGCTATGAACAGAGTTGAGCAAGTGTCCTTGTAGTATGATGGAGCATGCTTTGGGTATATGCACAGGAGTGGTATAGCTGGATCTTGAAGTATATCAATTCACAATTTTCTGAGAAAGTACCATGTAGATTTCAAAAGTGACTGCACAATTTTGCACTCCCACCATCAATGGAGTAGTGTTCCCCTTGCTCCACATCCTCTCCAGCCTGAGCTATCACCTGTGTTTTTGATCTTAGTCATTCTGACAGGTATAAGGTGGAATCTCAAAGTAGTTTTGATTTGCATTTCCCTGATGGCTAAGGATGTTGAACATTTCTTTAAGTGCATCTCTGTCATTTGATATTCCTCTGTTGAGAATCTATTTAGATCTCTACCCCATTTTTAAATTGAATTATTTGGTTTGTTGATGTCTACTTTCTTGAATTCTTTATATATCTAGGATATCAGCTCTCTCTCAGATTTGGAGTTGGTGAAATTTTTTCCCATTCTGTAGGCTGCTGTTTTGTCCTTTTGACAGTGTCCTTTGTGTTACAGAAGATTTTCAGTTACACGAGGTCCCATTTATCATCTGTCTATCTTAGTCCCTGTGCTATTGGTGTTCTATTCAGGAAGTTGTCTCCTGTGCCAATGCATTCAAAGCTGTTCCCCATTTCTGTTCTATCAGGTTCAGTGTATGTGGTTTTATGTTCAGGCCTTTGACCAACTTGGACTTGAGTTTTGTGCAGGTTGATAGATATGGATGATATTTTCATCCTTCTACATGCCAACATCCAATTAGACCAGCACTATTTGTTGAAGATGTGCTGTTTTTTCCTTTGTATATTTCTGGCTTCTTTGTCAAAAATCAAGTGTCCATAGATGTGTGGATTTACATCTGGGTCTTCCATTCCATTCCATTGATCCACTTGTCTTTTTTTATGCCAGTACCATGTGGTTTTCATTACTGCATTTCTGTAGTAGAGTTTGAAATCAGGGATGATGATACCTCTCGAAGTTCTTTTATTGTACAGGATTGTTTTAGCTATCCTCATTTCTTTTTAATTTCCATATGAAATTGAGTGTTATTCTTTCAAGTTCTGTAAAGAACTGTGTTGGACTTTTGATGAGGATTGCACTGAATGTGTAGATTGATTTTGGTAAGATGGCCATTTTTACTATGTAAATCCTACATATCGGAGAGCAAAGGAGATATTTTCATCTTCTGATAGCTTCTCTAATCTCTTTTTTAAAAGACTTGAAGTTCTTGCCATATAGGTCTTTCACTTGCTTGATTAGAGTTCCCCCAAGATATTACATATTATTTGTAGCTATTTGAAGAGTATTGTTTCCATGATTTGTTCTCAGCCACTTTATAGT
The DNA here is from genome assembly GCA_902168405.1 of Peromyscus aztecus. Classification (NCBI taxonomy): domain Eukaryota; kingdom Metazoa; phylum Chordata; class Mammalia; order Rodentia; family Cricetidae; genus Peromyscus; species Peromyscus aztecus. Next base: position 38,487 of record CABHPQ010160566.1, on the reverse strand, counting down.
TTGTATATAAGGGGGCTACTGATTTTTTTTAGTTAATTTTATATCTAGCTGCTTTGCTGAGGGTGTTTTTCAGTTGTAAGAATTCCCTAATAGATTTTTTTGGGGGTCACTTACCATCACATCATCTGTGAATAATGATACTTTACTTCTCCCTTTCCGATTTGTATCCCTTTGATCCCCTTTAGTTGTCTTATTGCTGTAGCTAAATCTCCAAGTACTTTAATGAAGAGATAAGGAGAGAACAGGCAGCTTTGTCTTGTCCCTGATTTTACTGGAAGTGCTTTCTCCATTTAATTTTGTTTATCTCCATTTAATTTGATGTTGGCTGTCAGCTTGCTGTATATTGCTTTTATTATGTTTAGGTATGTTCCTAGTATCCCTATATTTCCAACAATTTTTTTTTATCATGAAGGGGTGTTGGATTTTGTCAAAGGGTTTTTCAGCATCTAATGAGATGATCATGTGGTTTTTTTTTTCCTTCATTTTGTTTATATGGTACATTACACTTGACAGATTTTCACATGTTGAACCATCCCTATATCTCCGGGATGAAGCCCACGTGATGTTGGTGGCGATCTTTTGATGTGCTCTTGGATTCGGGTTGCAAGTGTTTCACTGAGTGTTTTGCATCTATGCTCACGAGTGGAATGCGTCTGTAACTCTCTTTCTTTCTGAGTCTTTGTGTGGTTTGGGTATCAGGGTGACTGTGGCCTCACAAAGAGAGATTGGCAATGTTCCTTCTGTTTCTACTGTGTGAAGTAATTTTAGGACTATTGGTATTAGCTCTTCTTTGAAAGTCTGGTAGAATTCTGCACTGAAACTGTCTGGCCTGGCTTTTTTTGGTTGAGAGACTTTTAATGACTGCTTCTATTACCTTGGTGGTTACAGATCTATTTATGTTGTTTATCTGATCAATCTAGATTTAACTTTGCTAAGTGGTATCTATCAAGAAAATCACCCCTTTTTTTTTTTTTTTTTTTTAGTTTTTCCAAGTTAGTGGAGTACAGGTTTTTGAAGCTTGACCTGATGATTCTTTGGATTTCCTTGGTGTCTGTTGTTATGTCTACACTTCCCTTCTGATTTTGTTAATTTCGATATTCTCTCTCTTTCTTATAGTTAGCTTGGATAAGCTTGTCCACCTTGTTGGTTTTCTCTGCTGTGGGATGTTCTGTATGGCAAATGTGTTGCTAATAAAACACTGATTGGCCTGTGGCTAGGCAGGAAGTATAGGCGGGACTAACAGAGAGAATAAAAAGAACAGGAAGGCGGAGGGAGTCACTGCCAGCCACCGCCAGGACAAGCAGCATGTAAAGATGTCGGTAAGCCACGAGCCATGTGGCAAGGTATAGATTTATGGAAATGGATTAATTTAAGCTATAAGAACAGTTAGCAAGAAGCCTGCCACGGCCATACAGTTTGTAAGCAATATAAGTCTCTGTGTTTACTTGGTTGGGTCTGAGCAGCTGTGGGACTGGCAGGTGAAAGAGATTTGTCCTGACTGTGGGCCAGGCAGGAAAACTCTAGCAACAAAACAACTTTGTTTCATTGATTCTTTGTAGCATTCTCCTTCAGCACTGAGTTTGATTATTCACTGCCCTCTACTCCTCTTGGGTGTGTTTGCTTTTTGTTATTGTTGTTGTTCTAGAGCTCTCAGGTGTGCTGTTAAGTTGAAGGTGTGATCTCTCTCTAATTTCTTTATGTAGGCACTAGTGCCATGAAGTCTCCTCGTAACACTGCTTTCATTGTGTCCCATAAGTTTGGGTATGCTGTGCATCCATTTTCAGTGAACTCTATGTCACAGTTCATCTTCAGCTTGGGTTCAGGTCCTGAGGCAGGGAAGGGGCCACCAGGTGGATTGCACTCAAGTGGCCCTGAATAGTTCGAGCCATCTTTATTTTTTATTTTATTTATTTATTTATTTATTTATTTATTTATTTATTTATTTATTTATTTATTTATTTTGGGTTTTCGAGACAGGGTTTCTCTGTGTAGCTTTGCGCCTTTCCTGGATCTCGCTCTGTAGCCCAGGCTGGCCTGGAACTCACAGAGATCCGCCTGGCTCTGCCTCCCAAGTGCTGGGATTAAAGGCGTGTGCCACCACCACCCAGCTTTCGAGCCATCTATATTTATACTTTAACAGAGGTTGTTTTTTTTTTTTTTTACAAGGGTTACATGAACAGCTTTATTATTGACTCCCATTTTTTTACTTTTAAGAAATACATCATATTTTGAGAAATGCATCATAATCATTATAAAAGCCCCCATTGTTCCCCTTTATGATTCTCCAAATGTACACTCCTACCTCTCACAAAATCTTATTCTAGACATAGAGTTCAGCACTTTTGCAGGCTTAGGGAAACATCGAGCCAGACACATTCCACTCTTGCAGCACTTACATCAGCCGGCAGCTACTTGCTGTTACAAAGTTAAAAACTACTAGAAGTGGGCACAATGCTTTAAGGACAACAATTTTTAAACCCAAACAATTATTTCATGTTTGCCAGATATGCTTTTATAGAGTTCCCTTTTCTGCAAGAGAATCCTGTGTCTCAATCTCTCTGTAAAAGGCAGACTTTGATGAGACATTCTTTTCCCATCTCACTATACTGTACTTCTTCCACCAATATAAGCTCCTATGTATGGTAAATATGGATCTATCCATCCCATATTTTACATTGCATTTTTCCCATTGGAGCATACCAGATCCTACCATTGATTCTATATGCTTGGTATCTAGGGAACTTACTTTTAATAGTTGGCACTGTGTGTATTCTTGAGGCCTTTCCCCTTTTCTGTGTATGCATGCCTTACTCTCCAGAACTGTGAGACATGGTTAATATTCCAAGTGTTGTTTTCTCATATGTACCTAACTGTCTCTATTGAATCAGAAAAGTTCCCAGGATTAGGAGCTGTAGTTAGTAATTCCAAGTAAGAGATCTGAGAGGCATTATCCCCATGTTGAATCTTAGCAGAAATATTCAAGAAAGAACAGAATTTCCTGGGAAAATTACAGCTATTGCATGTGTGACCAACAAAGTAAAACTAAAATCCTCCCAAAGAATCAACAATATAATGAGAGAGGCCCTGCAAGCTGCACAAATTTTGCAAATTCCTACACTGTCCTGTGGATAAGTGGGAGTCTCTTTCCATGGGTGCCTTGCCCCGAGGACACCCATTGGACAGATAGTCATATGGACAACAATAGGCTAGACTACAAGGCTCCTGAAAATTCTAGTTAGTCTTTAATTTCTTTATTTTTTTCCTTGACTTTGTGATAACTCAGTAGAGAGTTGTTCAGTTTCCCAGAGTTTGTAGGCTCTCTGTTGTTTCTGTTGTTGTTGAAATTCAGCTTTAATTCATGATGGTCTGATAAGATACAGGGGATTATTTTAATTTTCTTGTATCTGTTGAGACTTGTTTTGTGACTGTGTATGTGGTCAATTTTAGAGAAGGTTCCACCGGGTACTGAGAAGAAGGTAAATTTGTGTGTGTGTGTGTGTGTGTGTGTGTGTGTGTGTGTGTGGTGTGTGTGTTTGGGTGAAATGTTCTGTAGTTATCTGTTAGGTCCATTAGAGTCACACTGTCAGTTCCATTATTTCTTTGTTTAGCTTCTGTCAGGTTGGCCTGTCTATTGGTGAGAGTGGGGCATTTGAAGTCTCAGACTATTAATGCGTGGGAGTCTCTATCCAAGTTGGAAGCTGACCTACTGACATTTAGCTTGGCCCTTAGTACAGCAGGCGGTTGGGGTTGTCTCTGTTCTTCTGACTGGTATGGCCTGCATCTGAGCAGCTGAAGTCTGTTCTGATTGGTGTGGCCTGTGCCTGAGTGGCTGAAGTCTGCTGGGTTTGGGGGAAGGGCCCAGCAGAAAGGCTGGCAATGTGTTGGGATGTCATGGACTGTGGATAGAGTCTTTGGGAACAGAATTTAGGGAGTAGGGCAGTTCAGGTGTCTGGTGAGTCATTCACCTGTTCTGATTTGTGTGGCCTGCCCTTGAGTAGCAGAAGTCCACTAGGGTTGGAGGTAGGGCCTGTTCTGACTGTCGTGCCCTGTTCCTGCATCTCTTCCTGCCTGTTTTGCAATACAGGTTAGGATTATCTGATGCAGTGCACCATTTTTTTTTTTTGCCTCTTGAATATGATCAACCAACCTAGTTTAGTTAGAACAGTATAAAGGACACAGATTGGTTTGGACCTTATAAAGTTATCAGGCAAAGAGATCATCATCTCTATTAAAAAAAACCCTAATATATTTTGGTAGAAATCCAAATTGGTGCATCCACTTTTGAAATCAGAATTAAAATCACTAAAAATACTAAGAAGTAAATTTACCATATACCACAGCTATGTCACTCCTTGATACATACCCAAAGAGCTTGACTTCCTTCTCTGCAGGGACTTACTCACCATGTTCATTTTAATCTAGGTCACAATAGCCAGGAAATGGAAGCAGCTTATATTCTCTTCAGCTGACAGTGGGTATTGAAAATGTGGTACATTTATGCAATGGAACACTATTCAGCTGTGAAGAGAATTGAAATCATGAAAACTTCAGGCAAATAGCTAGATCTAGAAAAGAATATGGTGCATGATGTAACCCACACCTATAAAGACAAACACTATATATTCTCTCTCATCTCTGGCCCTCACTCAAAATCCTCAGATGTGAGTATACAACATGGAGTAACCACAGAAACCAGAAAGGGTTAAGAGACCATATGTGGGAAGTTGTGGAGAAAATTTTGAGATACAGGTAATTTGAAGTTGAAAATGGAGTATGGAAGAGAGGTCTCCAACCTGGTGGAGGGAGGGAAGTAATTACTGAAGGAGGAGAGGGATGATGGACAAACAACACTGAGGTTGTTTGATAAATCCTTAAGGAACCATATTATTTTATACTTATCTAAAATTATACACAATGCATAAGTATATATGTAAGTAAATAAATATGTGTAAGAAATAAATATATGTAATATATTTATATACATTCTTGAAGGAAGTTATTCCATTTGGGTTGTCAAGTGTTCCTCACAAGACCATAGACTAATACCAGGTACTAGAAATTTCCTTTCAAATGGTTGTTCAGGGTAATCCAAGTGACTTCCCAAACTATGCAGATTATATATGTAGTCCTTGGCTGCCTATTAGGCGTTGAGGGTGGGCCCCTATTGATGAAGACATTGTGCACTTTGTACACAGGACTCAGATGTTTTAAGCTGGATCCTACCTGAAAGCCTCTTTCCTGTGATCTAGCTTTCATGGGTCCAAGCTTCCAAGGGAGGGAAGCAATTAAACAGTCATCCCCAGTTGTAACACCTATGGACCACAGCATTTACCCGATATGGCAAGATATACATAAAGATCCAACCAGCAGCATCCTATGTTAGGGGCAACCAAAACTATGTAGTTGGACTTATGGCCTACTGACAGAAGGGAAATCGTTTCTGGTACCTAAAGCCTAGCTAGCTTCTGGAACTTGTAAATTAATGGACTTTAGAGAAGAATCTATCCCTGCCACTTTGCTAGGACAGCACTATTCCTTACTACATTTAAATCTTATTCTTATACCCGTAGACAAGTCTAACTACCAACCTTCATCAAATATGCCTCATTTTACAGCAAATGGAGACCATCACAGAAAACCACAATTGGACACAATTCAGAGATCATCAGATTATGGAGAGCTTGGTCACATCCTCTTGTGTCTCTTGCTCAGGGAAGATTTTGAAAGGGAAGTGTGGAGGAAAGTGTGTAAGAAACAGAATACCAGGAAGACTATTCATTCTCTGTTGTGAGAAAACATGAATGGACCAAAAATAACTTAGAGGAGGAAAGAGCTTTGTTTTTGTTTTTGTTGTTTGTTTGTTTGTTTTTTATGCTTCCAAGTGACAGTTGGTTACTGAGGGAAGTAAAGGCAGGGACTCAAGCAGGTTGGGAATCTGCAGTGAGGAACTGAATCGGAGACCATGGAGGAATGATGCTTACTGGCTGCCCCCCCCCCCCACCATCCCATCATCCCATGGCTTGCTCAACCTGTTTTCTTATTCACCCAGTGCCACCTGCCCAAGTGTGGCACCTTCCACACTGTACTGGGCCCTCCCATATCAATTATAAATCAGGAAAGCATTCTCCTCTGATGGAGGCATTTTCTCAAAGTCCTTTCTTTCCAGATATTCCATTGTGTGTCAAAAACTAAGCTGCACATCTACCTTGCTTCCACACTCATTTGGGGTAAAGTAAAGAAATTCAGAGAAAGTTAGGAAAAGAAGATTACATACATTGAATAATATTTTCTACAACCCTTTTAAAAGACATATTACAGAGGAAAATATTACTATATTTTTCTCTCTCTCTACAACTTGTTTTGCTTAAAAGAGAACTATTGTATTTTCCAAGGCTCTTCATTCAACAAACAATTTTGAAAAAAATATTATGAAAAAAATGGCAAAACATGCCTTGGAAGAAGGGACAGCAAATGCTCTACCTCACAAGGCATGAAGGAATGTGAAAAATCCCTAGAGAACTGTCTCCCAATATGGCTCTAAAATTTCATCTTTATTGAACTTTTTGCTGGGAACATTTTCAATTTTAATTGCTTAGAATTTCATGTCTCTTACTCCACACCCTTTCTAAGATGCACCTATTTTGATCTCAATTTACTGTGGGCATGGTTGTTACATGAATCATAAGTGATGGTATGATGTGGTCACCACCTTAACGTTGGGGCCACTCTTTTCTCTTCAATTACATGTAATTACTCTTAGAAAATTGTATTGAAAGACTAATTTTACATTGGTGTGTCACTTAATTACATGTCCCCAGTGACATAGAAATTCAAAATATTCTATAAATGTTTCTCAAAGTGAAGAAAAGAAACATTTCTCACCCCAGTATTACCAAAAGCAAGAGTAGTGGGTCACACACACACACACACACACACACACACACACACACACAGACACACATACACATACACACACACACACACACACACACACCCGTATATGGATACTCAATTTGCTGAGTCTCTACTTGAGTAACTTCAAGCTATGTTCCAACTTGCCCTTTCTCTCTGGGGAAAGTTGTGAAACTCTTACGGTTCATTGGTCACTCGTTACTGGCAAGTTCCTTTGTTTCATTTGGAACTGAGAGCCCTTTGTGCCCTTGAAAGGAGCTCTAGGGACTTCTGATACATTATCTCCTCAGTTCCTGCCCTGTTGCTTATTCTATCACTTATTCGATTAGAATCCTTCATTGCTAATGATTTTGGAAAAGAGAGCAAAGCTTCTGTATTTGCGAATTTTAGTAACACTCACAATGTGGAAACCAACTGTGATTAAGTCCGTCAATTGAAGAAACTACAAACTGAACAGAGCTCTCCAGTGAAGGTGTTAGTCAGAATCCACCCAAGGCTTCCAGGTCAGAGTCAAGAGCAAACAACTCATTCTACCGGGTAGCCCACCATCTCATCTTCACTTCTCCTGGCCTCTCATCACTTGCTGCCTGTTCCAGGTCCTGAAGGTCAAGATTTATCCATTTCTCTCTATGGGAGGCATTTTCCTCTCCTCTGCCTTGATCATACATTTTTTTTTCCTTTTTATGGTACACACAGAAGTTACTTTTTAAAATAACATCTCCAAGGAGGTTTTTCTCTGATTATAGGGGCACTCTACGATACGCCATGCATTTTTATACAGTGTGGTCTACTCACTTAAAAGTATTGTAATTTGCCGAACAGTGGTAGTGTACTCCCTTAATCCCAGCACTCGGGAGGCAGAGCCAGGTGGATCTCTGTGAGTTTGAGGCCAGCCTCATCTACAAAGGGAGTTCCAGGACAGGCTCCAAAACTACACAGAGAAACCCTGTCTCAAAAATAAAAAAAAAATTGTAATTTAATAGCATGACTACTAAACTATTAAACTACAGACCAGTTAGGTGAATGAATGAGGAGTCTCTCTTTCCAGGATGCTTTCTAGCAGTGTCCGTCTTCAGTCTGCCTTGTGGTCCAAACACTTCATTTTCTTTCTCTTCTCCTCCCTATGCTTTTGTTTCCATCTTCCCTGTCAGAATGGCCAGTTCCAATTGAATCTCTCCATTCTCCACGAAGCTTTCCCTGACAAATTCCCCATGTTCTCCACAGATGAATGAAAGAATGCCTTCAATGAAGGCTGTGTAGACACTTCTATTCCATGCTCACATTTTTGCAGCATAGTGATTTTGTCTGTGTCTATTTACTACTTTCTTACAAACCTTTGATGATGAGATAGTTTTATAATTATATTTTGCTTCCTGAGTATCCTAGCATTATGCTAGGTACTTGATATTTGAATGAACTAATTGATTACCCAATAAATGACAACATGTAGGAGACCAGCTCCGACCTGCCAAAGGGTTCTTGGGGAGAGGAGAGAGGAATGAGGAAGTATTAGATAGAAATACGGACAGAGATAATGAGAAAGACAGAGACACAGAATAGCTTTGGAAGGGTCAATACCCAGTCACCTCAAGTTTTATTATAAAAAGGGCTTTTTATATACTACCAAGGGTAGAGGCAAAAGACCTCCCACTTTCAAGATCAAAGCACAACATACAGCCAAGTGTAGACCCTTCAAAAGACCTGGTAATCACGCCCCTGGTGGAATCATCCTATTATGCAGCTCTGCTGAGCAAAGCAAGCTCAGACTTTCTGACCTTGAGTAAGGCCTTACTAGGGAGCCTCTGTGGGCCCCAACACCTACACAACATCCAATTTCCCAAATGATTCCTTAATAGGAAGATCATGGGTTCTGCTGTTCATTTTATACTGCTGAAGGTAGCATCCATCAAAACTACACTCCACTTTTGACTCTACTTCCTGGTCATGGCTGAATAAAACCTAGATAAACATCTCTTTTATTTCAAATAGGAAATTTGAATTTCTCATGATCTGGGCTACATAGCTCCTGATTACACTGTCTTTTATCACATTAGCAAATTAGTGTCTCTAGCTAGACCTTTGTTAACACATTTTGATCTACTGGGCTTGGAATTAAAACTGTTTCTTGATAAGAACATTAGAGGTAGATTTCTTAGAAGTTTGGTAAGAAAATAGATTTAGTAATAAATATACAAACATTAATTAAATGCCTACTTTTTGCCTACAAGATCCCCATAGTAGAAATAAAATATAAAGAGAAAACTAGACTGAGGAAAAGAATAACACGAATCCTGCTAGAATACTTTCTCATAGCAGTCTGGGTTTTCTGACTGCTTAAGGATTTGATAAAAGAATTGTAATGTATCATATGTTTATTTAAAAGCCATATAATATATCTTGGATATGTTCTGGAAACAAACATTGCATCAAGTTAATAGGAGATGGAGCCACTGGAGAGATGGCTCAGCAGTTGAAAGAACTTGCTACTTTTTCTGAGATCCAAGTTTGGTTTCTAGTACCCATGTCAGGTTGCTCAACATCCTGTAACTTAATCTCCATTGTATTATCCAACACTTTCTTCTGGCCTTTGGGGGAATCTGCAGGTGTGCTATACATTTTCATACATCCTCATACACACACAAATAAAATAAATCTTTAAAAGATGGGTAACATGAGTAAATTACTTATAAAACAAGAGGTCAGAGGATATAAAAAGCATGCAGAAATCATAATTTAAGCCAGTGTCTGGATACAAAGAGATACAATACAATTTTATTTTTGTGAAACATAATTCTGGGTAGTAAGAGGTGTAGAAAATGACTGATATGCTCAGTACACATGAAAACCTATCATTTTCAAGGCAGTTATTTCTTTATGCCTTAGCAGGCCTAATTTAGAGCTGGGATCAAGGCTCTTTTCCTGTAATGAAAGGTGCTACACACAGGTTACAAAGACCTAATCAGAAGTAGGTGCTACAGGTACTTAGCAACTCTGGGTTCTCTGGCCACCAATGGTTGTATTTGGGTTACTTGATTTTCCACAGAATATTGAGGAAGGCTGTACTGAGACAAGGGTGTCCCTTCAGGAGTCAGTAAGATCTATCTTATTAAATAAGTGGTCAACATTGATTCATAAGAAGAACTGGAGATGCTGAAGAAAAGTATGCTGAAGGGAGAAATGCAGAGGATTTTCACCCAGGTAAATCAGCTCTGGCTGGATTATGTACCCTATGAAGAAACCAGCCAGCTCCTTGAGGAGCTTTGTAGCCACTTCTTGTCACTTGGGCATATTCTGTAGTTTAGGGTAGGAATATTGCTCAGGTGTTTCCACTCACCTTGCGATCACATTTAATATTTTTTGTGAATATTTATGTTAAATCACTTGTTTTCTTTCTGCTGTGTTTCCAAACTGTACTTTACCTTTCTTTATGAATCCTGACAGGGATAAATGTTTTACAGAAGTTGCCTCTACTTATTGGCAAGCCAAGTATGTGCCTACACATGGAAGGCAGGGCCACCAAATGTTCTTGTCTTCTTTAACTTGAGGGGATTGGAAAATCAGAGCTGCAAGGTAATCAAGGATACTGGGAAGGGTTTAATTCTAAAGCAAGAGCTGTGGGGTAAGCTCAGCCTAACCGTGGCAAACTGCAAAGAAAATGGCAATTTTGTTCAAGTTCTCAGGTGCTCTACATCTTGTTTATCTCTGCATCTGCTGCCACACACCTGCATTTGAGAGTGTAGTTATGCAAAGGACTGTGTTTTAATAAGGACCCTTACTTTTAAGATTAAAAATATATGAATCTCAAATAAATCTGAGAATCAGAGCTAAAGTGGAGTGGAGCACATGGACATTGCTTAGTTATTGACACAGTTTTAACTTTTGCCAGCAACCAAGATCCAGAATTAATTGGGGTCTTTGTGGACGTTTATACATTTTAAACAAAGAGGGGTATATTATATAAAATTTCGTCAGCATAATAGTTACCGCTGTATTCATATCTAACTGAAGTTACTTTAGTAACATGGTGTAGAGTGGGTGTGTGTAATATTACCTGTCTATTCTTCTAACTAATTGATCTATAGCATTTCCATTTTGCATTAGCAGATTAAAATGAGAAAATTATATTTAGTGAGTAGCAGAGTCAAAAGCAGAGCAAAATCTCTTTACACTCATTTCTTAAATTCTCTTTCTCCCTTAAAGGTAAATTCACAAGAGTCCAATTAGTAAAATAATAATATAAAACTTAAAAGGGCATATTTGAAGATGCAGCTCAATGATTTATTTCACAATCTGAAAGACTGAGGAACTCTATCAAAAGTCTGGACCACTTACTCTTTTCATCCTATCATTTGAGGTTCTAAGTGCTAGCTGTTGATAAAGAGAGAAGAAAGAGGTCTCCATGTCTTCAAGAGGTACATATATTAAGCACAGAGGAAGTAATGATCTACTTGGAAGAATATTTCTTCCAATATCAAGTGAATATGGCTGACTATATGAACTCCACAAGCCAGGAGATGGCTCTGTCTCTCTAAAAGAGTCTCGAAGCCAATCTCAGATAGAGAAGCAAAGCAAAAAGAATCACAGGAGATCTTTGTCAGAATAGTGATTGTGGGAAATTTGGGCCTGAGAGCTAAGGTTTTGGGCTTTGGAAGACAGAGAAGGAACATAGAAGACATGAAGTCAAGGAATAACCTTCTCTTTTAGGACCACTCTCCTTCTAATGAGGCACTATAGGCAGCTGGAGACTACATTAGTGCTATCAAAATTAAAATAAACTATCTGAGTAGGGCACATGCCTATAACCCTAGAACATGGAAGGCTCAGGAAGGAGAATTTAGACGCTGCATGGGCTGTCTAGCTTAACCTTGTCTCCAACAAACAAACACTAGAAATATGCAAACGTATACATTATTTCAAGAGATGTTTTGAAACCTGCATCACCAATTCACTACTAATAAAGAGCTTAATAGGCTCTGTGCTGTGTAGCCAAGTGTCAGTAACTGAATGTGTGTTATCAAAGGTATCACTCCATCATTTATTCATTACACAAGTACTTAATTGACTCTTAACATGGTAGCAGGCCCTTGAATAGGTTGTGGGATTTGGGCAGTACAAAAATTACAGTTGCCCTGGAGCACTTCTTGTGACACTAGACTGGGTTTCTCCTTTGCTTTTCACTGTTTGAAGCTGCCTCCACATGCACCCTTTGCCATGTGACAACTGTCTGCACTCCCTGCATTTGCCCCTCTATGTCTCTACCAGTTGGAGTTTGCAAGAATCTCATTACCTTTTTCTAAATAGTGTTAATTTTAGGTGTGAGAAAAACCATAACATCTTTTGGTCCAGGTGCAACAGGGTCACAATTTCCTGCTGTATGAAATATGAGTGTTCATTTTGACTGTCATATTAGGTGGGAAGGCAGGATTGGGTTTTGTACATGTAGGTGTGAAAATCAGAGCAGGAAGCCGGGTTCTTTCTCTGTCTATTTACAGGTGCTGAAGACTAACCTTTAAAAGAATCTTAAAGCCTAAAAGCTGGAGCATAGGTCTGTTTATAGTTTATAAAAGGAGTTGAGTATGGAAACAGACGTATAAGCCAAGGTTACATCACTTCCAAATATTAGATTGGCAATAAACCAGAAGAAAGGCACTCAAGAAAATGTGGGAGGCCAAGTTGAAATAAGTCAATGGGATGTGTAGAAACTAAAGATGTACACATGAGAGTAAAGTGCTGAGCTGCGGTCAGTAGCAGCTGCTGGAGTGTCTCTCCAAAGGCAAGCAGCACCAATCAGGTTAGTTATTCAGTCTGACTTTGAAAACATTTTATTTGATTTAAAATTACAATCCAGATGTCAATGCAATTTCATTCTAGCTTCTTCATGCCAGTGTATTAGTCTGCTTGGACTGCAATCCAAATATTATTGACTGAAAAACAGAATTTTCCCCATGCAGTTCTGGGTGGTAATAAATCTAAGATAAAGGTGTTGGCTGTCTTGACTCTTTGGTAAATAGTTTCTTTTTTTTTTTTTTTTTTTTTTTTTTTTGTTTTTCCGAGTCAGGGTTTCTCTGTGTAGCTTTGCGCCTCTCCTGGAGCTCACTTGGTAGCCCAGGCTGGCCTCGAACTCACAGAGATCCGCCTGGCTCTGCCTCCCGAGTGCTGGGATTAAAGGCGTGCGCCACCAACGCCCGGCGGTAAATAGTTTCTTTATGGACTGTGGATAGCTGTCCTCTACTCATCCTGTGTGTGTGTGTGTGTGTGTGTGTGTGTGTGTGTGTGTGTGTATCAGACACACATACACAGAGAGAGGAGAGAGGGGGAAAGAGAGAGAATGAGAGAGAGAGAGAGAGAGAGAGAGAGAGAGAATGAGAGAGAGAGAGAGAATGAGACACACACACACACACACACACACACACACACACACACACACATACACACACACATACAGAAATACCAAGCTTCCTGCTTCTCATGGAGGCATCAATTCCATTTTTGGTCCTATCTTCAAGTCCTTATCTCAACCCAGTTACATTTTGCTCTGTCTCTAAATATCATCACATTGCAATGTACTGTCCCAATGAGAACTTTTGAGGGATATTATTTAGTTCACAGTATTTTGTACTCTGGCCTCCCCAAATTCATGTGATTCATGTTTACAAAGTACATTCATGCCATCCCATTAGCCCTCAAAATCTTAATTTGCTCCAAAGTCAAGATTAAAATTCAACTTCTCATCACCTTGACCAGATATGGATGAGGCATGAGGGTCCCATATGAAGTAGAATTCTTTTATTCTTGGAACCTGAGCAACAGAAGAATCTCCATGTTTGTAAAATAAATGGAGCACAGGCAGATAGGACCAGCCTTCCCCTCTCAGAAAGAGTAATTGTCACAGGATATGTCTTCCTGGAAGGCAAAGAATAGCTATTTCAATTCAGAAAAAAAAGAGACAAAAAGAATTGTTGTCCAACAAATCCAAAATGAGTGTAAAATCTGTTCAGGTGACTTTTACTGACCCAATTATTTTATTAGATGTTATTAGATATTCAGTCAATTAAGTCCTCTTAGTGAAGGGACAGAAATAGGTGGCTGTTCATCCTGAAATGTGACATCTGTATCACACTGTGTCCCCCTAAGGATCAGGGAATATTGTGTAACAGGGGGTAGAAAGAATGTTAGAGTCAGAGGACCATGAGTACTGCCACAAAATTTTATTTTCTGGATATGACAAAGATGTTGATCCCATAAGCTCCCAACAGCTTTAGTTGTCTTTACAGGGTCATCACAGAATTAAAGCAGACAGTATTCCAGTGCAGATGGAGGAAGCACTCATGAGGCCAGTGGAGTTGAGAAAATACAGTCAACTAATGGTTTCTGGAGAGAGTCAGTTTTCTGCATGGACACTTGGCCTAGTAGCAGGCTGTCCATGTTCCTGAGGTCAGCTGTGAACCCATGTGCATAGGCACCACTAATTGGACTCAGTAGTGTCTAATAAAAAATTAGAACAGGACGTTCAGTCAAGAGAAAAATGACAGTGGCCGTAGGGGATAGATGCTGTGGGATGTTCTGTATGGCAAATGTGTTGCTAATAAAACACTGATTGGCCTGTGGCTAGGCAGGAAGTATAGGCGGGACTAACAGAGAGAATAAAAAGAACAGGAAGGTGGAGGGAGTCTCTGCCAGCCGCCGCCAGGACAAGCAGCTTGTAAAGATGCCGGTAAGCCACGAGCCATGTGGCAAGGTATAGATTTATGGAAATGGATTAATTTAAGCTATAAGGACAGTTAGCAAGAAGCCTGCCACGGCCATACAGTTTGTAAACAATATAAGTCTCTGTGTTTACTTGCTTGGGTCTGAGCGGGTGTGGGACTGGCAAGTGAAAGAGATTTATCCTGACTGTGGGCCAGGCAGGAAAACTCTAGCAACAGATAGATGTAGGGAATTGGGGTGGATTATGATCAAAATGCATTGTGTTGCCAAGAAATGTTCCAAGAATAGAAGAAAATGAATTATCCTCCGTCTCAGGACCCCATGGGAAAGCAGTCCATAGCAAGCAATAAATTTATTTTTGTCACTAATTTTACTTGATTCCTATGTCCTGTGGAAGTGTAGAGCCCTCTCCAAAAATATTTATAAATTTCCTGTCTAAGGTACTGTCTCCTCCCCCTCCAGACTCACCTTCTGGGTGTTCTAGCTCTCTCTATAGACCTTACATCTAAAAACTCATCATTCTTGAAAGTGGTCCAAACAAACCGCCCTCACATACAATGTTCACAATTAGCTTGAAATTTACTGAAGGTTCTTAGAAGTACCTTAAGAAACACATACATGTATAAAGCCCATAAAAATACTGTATAAAATACTCGTTATTTTGTTCTTAAAATGTCCTGTGCCCAAGGTCTAGGGAGATGGCTCCATATCTAAAAGCGTGAGGAACTGTTTCAGATTCCCAACTCACATTACCATAGTGGGATATTGTCTTAAAAACAAACTTTGTTTTAGAAGTAGGAGCCTGTGTCCACTTCTGCCTCTCAGCTCTAGAATCATCCCTAAGCAAGAAGATATCAACAATTGACATTATTTGAAAAGGAAAAATTAGTTTTCTCAAGGAGAGTCTCTAGATATCTCAAACATATTTAAGTATAGGATCCATACCAACAGTATATGGCCCATACAAGACATATTCAACAGTACTTTTGAAGAACTTTATTTTATATTACTATGTCTTGATGCTCTCCTACTTGTATATTACAGCTTCTTATTTTGTGTTTTTTATGGGTTTTGTTTGTCTGTGTTTACGTTTCTTTTTGTGTGTATGTGTGTGTTTCTTATTTTTAAGTTCTAATTTGTTTTTCTTCTTCTTTTTTTTTGTTTGTTTGTTTGCCTGTTTGCTTTCTAAGCAAGAAAGAAAGGCATGGAGTTGGGGCCAAAGGGGAAAGAATCTGGGAACATTGAAGAAGGGGAAGCCAGGATAAGAATATATTGTGTGAAAGATTTATTCAATAAATATTTATTAAAAAACAAAGAAACAAACAAAAACACAAACCAACAAAGAACAAAAACAATAAAACCCCCAAGGTAAGAAAAACAAAACACTCCAAGGAGCTAGAACATTGTCTCAAAATATATTTTTACTTCATTACTTACAATGATTACTTGATATTAAAAATAAGTACCATCTATTCATTCTTAGTATCACCATACAATTTTGGTTCCAAAATTTTGCTAATATAGAGGATGCTTTCAAACACACCCTCTAAATGCGTTGCTTAAATGTGAACACCATGATTTTTACAGTAACTCCCAAATATGAGGTTGCTGCATTTGAATAGTGTTGCCAAATTATTTCCAGGCACCCAGAGGGGAGAATCCATTGATGTTGAATGGGGGCATGTCCTCTAATCAGATTGGCGACTCCAAGGGTCTCTGACAGAGTGCATCTGAAACACAACTTATTTACTGTGATCAGAAGAGGTTAGAACCTCAAAGTAAATACTGTTCTTTGATGACCTAGGGACAAGGACAAGGCTGTTTTTTTCATGCCTATCTCCTCCTCATTGTATATAAATCCTCGAAGACAAATATCTTGCTATTCCCAGTCTGTTTCAAACTACATGCTCTCTCTCTCTCTCTCTCTCTCTCTCTCTCCCTCTCTCTCTCTCCCTCTTTTTTCTCCCTCTCCCCCCCCCCCCCCCCCGTGCATTTCACACTGGACTTCACAGTGCATACACAAGATGTACTTGTTGCTTCAAGCAGTTTTAAGAGCTCTTTAAGTTTAAGGTTTAATTTTCGTTAAAATACCTTTTGCTTTCTGAAAAATTGTGAAGTGTGCAAATATCACCCATTCTTCCAGTGACAAATTTAAAAGTAAATTAACAACACAGAAATGTGGAGAGGCATTTGTGTGAAGTGGCACTAGACAGTCGTTGTCACACAGCCTCTGTAAGTACCTTCCAGATGAGAAAAATGTTCCCCGTGGTGTCAAGTGCCTTGTAGTTGCATGACATCCTCCCTCCTATTAAAGGGCCACTTAGGACAATGGGGTGCAATTAAGCAGTGGAGCCTTGGTGCTCTGAAAGGTGGTTCTCTCCCAAAGCGCTTCATTGGCTCCATTGTGGGAATAATGGATGGTTTCTACACATGATGCTACCATTGGTTACTCAGTAGTAAGGAAACACTCAAGTGTAGACTAAGTGAGAAAGGAGTTACATTTCTTCAGTATATCCTCAATCCAAATTTCCTGTAATCACAGTCTTTGTTTTTCTTGCTTGTTCCTAAATTACACTTATATGGTGTATTCTGACATTTTTTTAGGGGAAATGATTTGGCAGAATTTTTTCCCAGATGCATTTTATTCTTTATTTTTTATTCTTCTCACCTGCAAAATAATAATAAAGCCTTTCAGTTTGAACCATAAATTCATACAAAAGCTATTATTTCTACCTTAAGCTCAGTCCTAAAAGATTGTCAATGCTGAGATGTATTGATAATGACTATGACAAAGTTATTTATTTGTAAGTTAATACTACCATTTTTTTTTCTACCTTGGAAGACATGCCACCCTCCTTGCTATGCTTGTCATTAGATGATTTATGTGTTTTCAAATTTTTAAAACATTTCTTTGTCTTCATAGATGTGGGGATATATTTTCTCTGTACTTACAAATGGAACCTCTTCAACTTTTTCTATGTAAAGACTAATAGGGATTGCCTATTAGCCCCAGTTGCAGGCCTGCAGGCAGGACTCCTGCAGGCAGGCCTGACTACCACCTACCCCCTCACCAGACCCTGTAACCTACAAGCCCCATCCCATCCCTCAAACCAACCCATCATCTGAGACTGCAGCTGTTCCCTGTGACACAGACTCTTCCAGCTCCAACTGGACCAAGAAGTGAGTCTTTATTCTCCTAGCCTATCTCCCCAGCCTCTAGGCTTTAGGCCCAGGATCACAAGCTGTGTCCCCATATCACCACCCATTGCTGTTGCAGGTCACCAGGCAGGACTCCTGCAGGCAAGCCTGTCTAACATCATCCTGCACTGGACCCTGTAACCTACAAGCCCACTCTACCCTGCAAACCAGCCCATCCTCCAAGTCACAGACTCCACCAGCTTCCATTGGACCAAGAGCTCCAATTGGACCAAGAGTGCCAACTGGACCAAAAGAGGATCTCTCAACACAGACACCATTTGCACTGATCAGAGGAAGAGATGTGTAGATGTCAGTGCAAAAATTCATTCAACAACATAAAAAGCAATATGGCACAACCAGAACCTAGTGGTTCTACATCAGCAAGACCTGAATATCCCAACACAGAAGAAGCAGAAGAAATTGACCTTAAAATGACTTTAAGAAGATGATAGAGGCCTTTAAAGAGGAAATGAAAATTTATCTTGAAGAAATCGAGCAAAAAAAAACCAAAATGGAAGAAATCAATAAATCCCTTTAAAAATTGGAATAACCTCTTGTATTTTATCAGACCACCATGCCTTAGAGTTATATTTCAACAACAACAAAAATTACAGAAAACCTACAATCTCATGGAAACTGAATAATGCTCAGCTGAGTCACCAATAGGTCAAGGAAGAAATAAAGAAAGAAATTAAGGATTTCCTAGAATTCCATTAAAGTGAATTCCATACCCAAACGTACGGGACACCATGAAAGCAATGCTAAGAGGAAAATTCATAGCACTAAATGCCCACATAAAGAAGTTGGAGAAATCTCACACTAGTGACTTAATAGCACACCTGAAAGCTCTAGAAAAAAAAAAAAGCAAACTCACCCAAGAGGAGTAGATGCCAAGAAATAATCAAATTGAGAGCTGAAATCAATAAAATGGAAACAAAGAGAACAATACAAAGAATCAATGAAACAAAGAGTTGGTCCTTTGAGAAAATCAAAAGGATAGACAAGCCCTTAATCCAAACTAACTGAAAGGCAGAGAGAGAGAGAGAGAGAGAGAGAGAGAGAGAGAGAGAGAGAGAATCGAAATTAACAAAATCAGAAATGAAAAGACATAACAACAGACAATGAGGAAATCCAGAGAATCATCAGGTCATACTTCAAATACGTGTATTCCACAAAATTGGAAAATCTAAAAGAAATGGACATTTTTCTGGATAGGTACCACATATTGCTGCAAGCTGCAATAATATGAAGTAGGATTTCAGCTGATTATGACAAGCTAAGGCTCAAGGTCAAGATGAGGCTCAAGGAGTCTTGGTGATATTGGCTTTTGATTACTAGCTGTTTCCTGTTAGGAATTTCTCATGTGCTATTGTAGCTTTTTCCATCATTCATTGGGCACAATTTCCCCTCTACTAATGGAATATTTAGATAACCTTCTATGCAGTATCGTAGCAAGAATCTCTAATTTCAGGCCTTTCTGTAATTATCATCATTAGCAGCATCTGCCCAGGACTATCCCCAGATGGATGAAAGTATCTTATCAGAGATACCTCTGTACTCCCTAAGGACAGATTTAAGCATCCAGACTATTGGTTTGAGTAGGCCTGGGAGATATGCTAATTAAGCTTAACTTTCTCCTTTCTGAAGTCTTATCTCTAGTGTTAGATCCACTTTTAACAATTAACTCAGAACTAAAGGGTTCCAGTTTACAGGTAGTTCTAGCTGTGACAGAAGTTGCCTAGCCAAGTTGCCTAGTGACCATGCACACTTGCCAGAAATGGCAGGAGCAGAGATAGCTTGGAAAGATAAGGGTCAAAGGGATAAAAACAGCTTTATTTTCAGAGCAGGGATGGAGAAGAAAAAAGAATGGAAGAACTAGATGGGTAAGAACTGGAGAGGAACAAACTGAGATGGGGAAGAACTAGATTGGAATAGAACTAGATTAGAGAAGAACTAGATTGAAGGGCTAGAAGAGAGTACTAGAGGAATGAGATGGAAGATGAGGAAGAAGCAGATGGGGAAGGACTAGGTGGGTAAGAATAAGATGGGAAGAACTAAGGAGATGGGAAAGAACTGGATAGGAAAGAATGACAGAGAGAGAACTTAGAAGACTGTAGAGAGGAACTAAGGACAAAGAGGAGCTAAAATGGGTGAGAACTAGATAGATGAGAATCTAGAGGGGGAAGAATTCTATGAAGGAGTTAAGATATCATGTAAGGGGAACAGCATATAAATGTGGAGAGAAATCAGGTGAGAAAGGAGCTAAGTAAGAGAGCAAAATGCAAGCTGTATATAGAGAGAACTGACTCAGAAGAATAAAGTGTGTGGACTAGAGAGTTTTGTGTATGTAGATTCATTTCATATAATCAAAGAGTAGACTATCAGCTGGTTGTAGATTCTTCCTGGACCCTGGGAGAAGATTATCAGGGGGCTGGACCCCAATAGTCCCCATTAACATACCAAAATTAAATCAAGACCAGGTAAACAATTTAAAAAGACCAATAACTCCTAAGGAAATAGAAACAGTCATTAAAAGTCTCCCAAACAAAAAAAAGCCAGGCCCAGATGGTTTCAGTGCAGATTCTACCAGAATTTCAAAGAAGAGCTAATACCAATACTCTTCAAATTATTTCACACAATAGAAACAGAAGGAACATTACCAATCTCTTTTTATGAGGCTGCAATTACTCTGATACCTGAACCACACAAAGATGCAACAAAGAAAGAGAGTTACAGACCAATCTCCCTCATGAACATTGATTAAAAATAACCAATAAAATACTGGCAAACTGAATCCAAGAATACATAAAAAAAACCATCCACCATGATGAAGTAGGCTTCATCCCACAGATGCAGGAATGGCTCAACATATGAAAATCTGTCAATATGATCCATTATATAATCAAACTGAAAGAAAAAAAAACACATGATCATCTAATTAGATGCTAAAAAAGCATCTAACTTGACAACATCCAACACCCCTTCATGATAAAGGTCTTCAAGAGATCAGAAATACAAGGAACATATCTAAATGTAATAAAGGCAATTTACAGTAAACCAACAACCAACATCAAATTATATGGAGAGAAACTCAAAATGATTCCACTAAAATCAGGAACAAGACAAGGCTGTTCACTCTTCCGATATCTATTCAATACAATACTCAAAGTCCTAGCTAGAGCAATAAGACAACAAAAGGAGATCAAGGGGATACAAATTGGAAAGAAAGAAATCAAACTTTTGCTATTTGCAGATGATATGATGGTATACGTAAGTGATCCCAATAATTCTACGAGGCAACTCCTATACCTGATAAACACCTTCAGTAATGTGGCAGGATACAAAATTAACTAAAAAAGATCAGTTGCCCTCCTATATACAAATGATGAGAAAGAAATCAGAGAAACATCACCATTTACAATATCTACAAATAATATAAAATAGCTTGGGGTAACTAAGCAAGTGAAGGACCTGTATGACAAGAACTTTAAGTCTCTGAAGAAAGAAATTGAAGAAGATATCAGAAAGTGGAAAAATCTTCCGTGTTCATAGATAGATATATAGATAGAATTAACATAGTAAAGATGGCATTTTTTACCAAAAGCAATCAGCAAATTCAATGCAATCCCCATCAAAATCCCAACACAATTCTTCACAGACCTGGAAAGAACAATACTCAACTTCATATGGAGAAACAAGAAAATCCAGGATAGCTAAAACAATCCTGTGCAATAAAGCAACCTCTAGAGGCATCACCATCCCTGATCTCAAGCTCTACTATAAGAGCTATAGTAATAAAAACAGTTTGGTATTGGCATAAAAACCGACATGTGGACCAATGGAATTGAATTGAAGACCCTGACATTAATCCACATACCTATAAACACCTGATTTTGAAAAAGAAGCCAAAACTGTACAATGGAAAAAGGAAAGCATCTTCAACAAATGGTGCTGGCATAACTGGATATCAACATGTAGAAGATTGCAAATAGATCCATATCTATCACCATACACAAAACTCAAGTCCAAGTAGATCAAAGATCTCAACATAAATCCAATTACACTGAACTTGATAGAAGAGAAAGTAGGAAGTAGTCTTGAATGCATTGGCACAGGAGACCTCTTCCTAAATATAACACCAGTAGCACAGACACTGAGAACAACAATTAATAAATGGGAACTCCTGGAACTGAGAAGCTTTTGTATGGAAAAGGATATGGCCAATAAGACAAAACAACAGTCTAAAGAATGAGAGAGGATTTTCACCATCCACACATCTGAAAGAGGGCTGATCACCAAAATATATAAAGAATTCAAGAAACTAGATATCAAAATACCAAACAATCCAATTAAAAAATGGGCTACAGAGCTAAACAGAGAATTCTAAACAGAAGAATCTCAAATGGCTGAAAGACATTTAAAGAATTGCTCAATGTCCTTAGTCATCAGGGAAATGCAAATCAAAATGACTCTGCAATACCATCTTACAGATGTACTGTCAGAATGGCTATGATCAAAACTACTGATAACAGCTTATGTTGGAGAGGATGTGGAGCAAGGGGAATATTCCTCCACTGCGGGTGGGGTGCAAAATTGTATAGCCACTTTGGAAATTAGTATGGTGACTTCTCAGAAAATTGGGAATCAATCTACCTCAAGACCCAGCTATACCACTCCTGGACATATACCTAAGGAATGCTCAATCATACCACAAGGACACATATTCAACTATTTTCATAGCAGCATTATTTGTAATAGCCACAACCTGGAAACAACCTAGATGCCCCTCAACAGAAGGAAGGATAAAGAAAATGTGGCACATATACACAATGGAGTAATACTCAGCAATAAAAAAGTGGCATGTACTCACTGATAAGTGGATAATAGATGTAAAGCGAAGGTTAACCACACTCCAACCAACAGCTCCAGAGAAGCTAGCTAACAGTGAGAACCCTAAGAGGGACACATGTATTGCCCTGGAAAGGGGAACTAGATGAGATCTCCATGAGTAAACTGGGGTTGGGGTGGCAATGGAAGCTAGAGGATGGGAGATGAGAGCATAAGGGAACAGGATGGTCCAACTGGAACAGGGATGGAATGGGAGAGCAAGGAAACAGATACCATTATAGAGGGAGACATCATGGGGATAGGGAGAAACAGGCTGCTAGGGAAGATCACAGGAATTCACAAGGATGACTCCATCTTAGAGTACTAGCAATAGTGGAGAGGGTGCCTGAACTGGCCTACTCTGGTAATCAGATTGGTGAATACACTAACTGTCATCATAGAGCCTTCATTCTGTAACTGATGGAAGCAGAATCAGAGATCCACAGCCAAGCACCAGGCCAAGCTCCAGGAGTCCAGTCGAAGAGAAAGAAGAGGAATTCTATGAGCAAGTGGCATCAAGATCATGATGGGGAAAGGTACAGAGACAACCAAACCAAACTAGTGGGAACTCATGAACTTTAGACCAACACCTGTGGAGTCTCTGTGGTACTGAACTAGGCCCTCTGCATAGTCGAGACAGTTGTGTAGCTTGAGCTGCTTAATGGGCCCCCTGGCAGTGGGATCAGAATCCATCCTTGGTGCATGAACAGGTTTTTTGGAGCTCAGTGCCTACTGTGGGGCATCTTACACAGCCTTCATTCAGGGGGAGGTGCTTGGACCTGTGTGGTGATATTGTGTTCCCCAATATATTGTGCACCTTAATAAACTTATCTGGGGATAGAGAACAGAACAGCCACTAGATAGACATAGAGGTCAGAAAATGATGGCACACACACCTTTAATCCTAGCATTCCAGAGGCAGAGATCCATCCAGATCTCTGTGAGTTCAAGGCCACACTGGAAACCACCAGGAATGGTGACACACACCTTTAATCTCAGGAAGTGATGGCAGGGAGCAGAAAGATACATAAGGCATGAGGACCAGGAACTAAGTTTTGTTAAGCTTTTAGGCTTTTAGCAGCAGTTCAGCTGAGATCCATTTGGATGAGGACCCAGAGGCTTCCAGTTTGAGGAACTGGCGAGGTGAGGTTAGCTGTGGCTTGTTCTGTTTCTCTGATCTTTCAGCATTCACCCCAATACCTGGCTCCGGGTTTGTTTTTTATAAGATTTGTGCTACAGACCTGCCTCAACTGAATATACCAGGCTCTGCTGACTCCCCATTGGAAGCCTTGCCTTGGAAGAGGTGGGAATGGGGGATAGGTTGGTTGGGGGAAGGCTGTGGGGTGGGAGGAGGGAGGAGATGGGGATCTGTGGTTGGTATGTAAAATGAATAGAAAATTTCTTAATAATTAAAAAAGACTGATATGATGTGCTTCATTTTCTCCTTATAACTTCCGTGTTGCTCTTGGTCATTGAGCATATTCTCGCAGTTTTTTTTCCTCAATCTAGTGTATTCACAAAGTTGTATTGCCCTCTTTCATCTTGATGGATAGCACACTATCCTGCCTCCCCACCCCTTTGAACCAGAATCATAGCTATATATGCTATGCATTCTTGCTTTATCTATTATTTTTATTTCCCCTCACTATTTTTATACTTTTCTTTAATCATCTCTATTTCTTTTTACTTCGTAATATCAATTACATATTAAGGTTTACTCCTTTTGAAATCTGAACCTATAATTCGGAATTATAGTTCTTTTCCAAATTTTGTCTTTCGTATAATCTGTGTGTGGAATGTGTGTCTCCTTTTACGCTTCTCCTTTACGTTTACGTGTTAAGCTATGAAAGTGGCAACTTGATTCTTTCAGTCATTAACAATCTCTGAAACCATCACAGATTTCTGTTCCCAGAAGTCCTAGAGCAAAGATCCAGAAGCTCAACCTGCAATGGGATGTTTGACTTCTAAAAACCACCTCCTGTACCATGGCCTTAGAAATGGCTGGGAGGACATCATCTCTTCTCCCACCTCAAATGATAGGAGATTTGTATTAAACAAGATACTCAGGTGATTTCTATTCACATTGCAGCTGGAAAAACCCCTCTCTGAGGCTTCACTAAGACCCACTGTTAGCACTATGACTGTGTTAGCAGGGATGATCCTCTCAACATAATTTTTAAAACTACATTTATTCATTTATGTGTGTGCAAACCCAGGTATGCCTTTGAATTATGGACAACTTGGAGAAGTCTGTTATCTCCTACCACAGGGATCTGGGGATGTAGCTCAGGTAATCAGACTTGGCAGCAGGAGCTCTTAACTTACGGAGAGAGTCATCTCACCCAGCCCTAGAGGTGACCGTTCTTTGCCTGAACACAGCTCAACTGTTGAAAGCTGGATATTGAAATCAGCGTTTGACTAGAGTCAGAGGATAAGCCAATTGTCATCATTACAAACCATCTGGATACAAGAATATAGCTGAAATTTTGCCTAAGTTTAAAAAACGTATTAGTATTAATAAATTACCCATATGATTCATAGCTTTAAAATTTGAAGTCATAATTCAAAAAATGATTATGGTATTTCTGTGGATTTTGACCACACATTTATCAGATAAACATGTTATCTTGTTGGTACCATTGTGAAAACAAGGTATCAACCTTGAAAACCTGCAGGCTAAGCATAATTAATACCTCAAAATATTATAGAATTATTTAAAGTTGTTTGCCTTAAAGCTCTGAATGCTAGGGTATAAATGAGTGTTCAGGCTACAGCTACCTTCTTATGGATTTAGTATTCAGCCTTGTAATATGTAAATTTTCATATATATATTCACTCAAAGTGCATATAGTATGCATCCTAACTCATTAAAAAGATTTCATTTTTTTAACTATGAATTAAGTTGTGAAATTAAAACAATGTTTTAAAACTAAATTACAGCTTTGAAGGTGATCAGCAATGATTATTTTATTTTACTCTGTTTATCTATGATGTATTAACCAATTAAAACACTTCGGCATATGAGAACAGATTTTCACCTCAAAGTATCTAAAACATTTTTCTACAAAGATTTTTATGAAATTAAGTATTCTGATACTAGTGAGAGCACCAAAACCATGCTTTCATTATACACTTATTGGCTTGGTAATTGTCCCTGTAAGCTGCTAACTTATTTTACCTTTTGTTTAGCTTTGAACAATATCTTGATGATCAACAGTGATGCTTGTTTAGCATTTGACTTCACACAAAACCATGTCAACTTAGTCTAAGCAACAGGATATATAAACTTCTTTGTCTTCAGTATGCATTTTAGGAGCTATAGTTTGACATTGTGCCAACTAGAGGATGTAGTTTTCAATTTTATGACAAATGTGTTTGTCATTATATATTAATTTTATTGCTATCCTGTGTCGATTTTCACCCCCTTTGGTTGTTAAAACAAAGCGAACTGAGAATATTTTCTTTGACAAAACTTAATTTAAAAACTTAAGAAGAAATACTTTCTTTTTCTACTATGGTTAGTTATGAAATATGAACTCTTACCAAGCATGTTGCTCTAATTAATGTATCATTTGGTATTAGGGAATATTCAGAGTATTGCAAACAAAAGCATTTACTTATTTTTCCACATACACTTTGACTGTTGGTGTTGGATGCTTTCAGTTGGGTATATTTTTCACTTGTTAGAGTCTTGACCCTTATTTTACCTCATCAGAATTCCAGTAAGTTTTCAAGTTTATTTGTAACATTACTTTTTCGATCACTAAACTCACGATTTGTTTTTTCTAAAATTGTATATATTTTATTTTACTCAATTTCTTATGTAAATTATTTCTTCTATATAAATCACATTTAAAAATAGTAGAAAAAATGTTAAATTAGAGTATTTAAAAATAATTAACAATATCTTTGAGAAGAATCCATTTTTGGCCTTTCTATTTTCATCCTGTCTTTGATTTTTAATTGTTCTCTAGTAGACAAGGAGCAACAATAGAGATCAAGTTTAGTATTTAATAAGAATTCTATACTAAAAACTAACTATATATTTGAGTGAAGTGTTATACACATCTGTGACAAAAAATAAAGAGAGAGACTCTGGAACAAAGTACTGATTTGATAGCCATTAAAGACAATTTAGCTACTGAAACATGTTTCTAAAATAATCACAACAACATACTCCTGGTAAAGATTATGTAGATTATCAGAAGTCTGTCAGCTACAATGTCAATAATCTTGGCTTTATAATGATCCAAAACCAAATACAAAATAAAACAATGGAAAAGGAAAAATATCTCACTCATCTCTTACAAAGGAGACATTGTACTGGAGGATTAAAATGAGTAGACGAACAAAGGAATTGCTGGGATTAGGCACTGTGAAAGTGAAGTGCAAAGAAGTGTTAGAAGTTAAGGTAAACAACAGAGACAGAATGTACCCACCCATACCCCAGGCAAAAGTAAGATGTAGACTGTATTCTACATTTGATTGTGTATTAAGGATAGAATAATGGCTAATTTAATCTTAAATTCATACATGTGTATTTACAGTAAAGGGGAGATTCTAAGGTAAATAGGAATTGACACCTAACTATTGAATTGTAAAAATTATGATTTGTAACAAGTAGCAGTGACTATAGTAGGGTAAAACACAATACAGAAATACAGAAAGTTCCATAATTCTGAATGTGTTTTTAATAAGTTCCTCAAATTTCTAGTGTCATTTATTTTAAACCACACAAGGTGACTGAATTGATATTAAACCTTGACTGAATTGATATTAATTCTTTTCATCATGTTGTAATGAACTACTTTTTACTTTCTACTGCTGATTGAAATTTGTTTATTTAGAAAAACATGCTTTGTGTATTTCAAAATTTATATTTCTTAATATAGTGTTATTAAATTATTTGCTATAATCCTATATAGTAAAACTGGATATATCCTTGTGACCTATTTCAGTAGATATATTTTTAACTGTATCATGGTCATAAATTCTTCTTCTGGTGGTTTCATTCTGTTTGTTCATTAATACTTAATTCCACTGATGTTCCTTTCCCAGGCTGCGGCGAGTCGAGTAGTAATGAGGACCATAGATAGCCTGGTGTCCTCACAAATCTTTCTGTAGAAAAGGTCCGTGAGTCTTACCCTAGTAGGCAATGGGACTGCATCACTGCATGGTACAGTGACTATACAATTTATTGTCCAAACTGAGACACTTTTGAAAGTGGAAGGGAGTACTATTAATAATTATACCTGGACAACAGACATAAACTACAACTGTCCTGAGAAGCCAGGATGTATGGTCATCCTATTACATGGTGACAGTTCAATGATGTATGAACAGGATCTTTCAAGCCTATAATGTAATGTTGTTTGAGATTATTTTCTAAGCTAAAGCATCTTACATTGTTCATGTGTATGCTCTGCTTCTGTATATCTAGGCTGTTATAAAACTTCATGCCAGAATTAATTCTTTATTGTCTATTTTGGAAGAAATAAACATTTTTTCAACTTCAAAACTATTCATATGTAAAAAGCATGTTAGTAGCTGTCATCCTTTTAAAAAATATTTTAATAAATTAAAAATGTAACTACATCATTTTCCTCTTTCCCTTCTCCAACCCCTCCTACAAAACACTCGCCAGCTCTCTCACAAAGTCATGCCTGTGTCCTCTTTTTCTTTAATTGATGTTACACACACATACACACGCACACACTCGTAAATATATAAATGCAAGCTACTTAGTCCATATGGTGTTACTTATATGTATATGATTCTGGGACTCACCAATTGATACTGGACAGCCAATTGGGGAACAACATGGCTACATACCTAAATAAGGACACCACCAACATACATGCTAACTTGGAAGGAGGAACTTTCATAGAGCCCCAAACCTGGACAACAACTACAGCTAAGGAATACTGAGAATATGAGAAAGTAGGTATTACCATTCTTAATATCGATAAAAAGACA
Source organism: Peromyscus aztecus (assembly GCA_902168405.1). NCBI lineage: Eukaryota > Metazoa > Chordata > Mammalia > Rodentia > Cricetidae > Peromyscus > Peromyscus aztecus. The sequence goes on along the minus strand of CABHPQ010160566.1, from coordinate 9,807 downwards.
GGAGATTCTAGAGAGCTGTGCAATAAAAGTAATTGAATCCCTGGAGTCATTTGAACAAATTATTTATATGAGCATAGTAATTATTTTATTATTTATAAATATATTGAATTTTTATAAGACTAAATTATTATGTAAAACACTGATTAAGTCTTAAGTGTGTCTTCATTAAATATATAAAGAAAATGTAAATTTTCTGTTTAGTGGATATATCTATTTAATCATATATAATAATCAGTTCCTTCTTTTTTTAATATTACATCTTGGCTATTCGAGCTTTCAAATTCTAATATGCACTATAGTTCACAGTACATTTATTTTAGTCAATACTTCATTGCATTTTAACAGTGTTTGTTTTATATCTTTAAATACCATATAATTGATATATTACAGTTTTGTTATTGTGTATGAATGAACTGTATAATACCATATATCTAGTTTTTTTATTATTATTTTTTCACATTGAATAATGTCACTGTTCATCCTCTCCAATGCTTCTAACAGTATAATCTCATCATACATCAAGTATTTTTTTTAATTTATACCTGCATACTATCTTACATTGCTCAAATGTTTTATTTATAATCTTTTAAATGTTCCTCTGTTTACATATGTGGAAAAGATATGTCACACTAACTGGTTTACGCTGACATTTCAAAAGCTTTAGAAAAAAAATTCTGACTTGATTTTTGGTACTCACTATGTCCTGTTATGGTTCTATTTTCACTTTCAAATTCAATTGACATCTATCTGTTTCCTCAGTAGTCCAGGCTGCTTCAGTCTTTGGGTCTGCTATTCTAATAGGAGGTGAAGGAGTCACTGTGGCAGGGGAGGGGAAAGCTGGTGCATATAATTCCTTGTAAGCCTTTGCCTCCTGGCCCATAGGCTGGAACTTAACCTGTGGTACATAAAAAAGCTAAAAGGCTAAGAATGTAGTGTGTGTACTCCAAGAGAGACTCAGTGCTAGCAAGTTATTTTAGTTTCTGTAATAACAGGTTTCTTGCTAATAAAAGGTACAGCCCCTTAAAACAAACCAACAAACAGCATCTGAGTTCTTCAATCACTATCCTTTGTGAAATAAGTTTATTCTATTTTTAGGTAGAAAAGTGAATGATAGTCTTGGCTCCCCTAAGCACTTTTGTGAGTCTTCCTTTTTTCTTATATTGTTTATTGATCAAGTTGCTATTTTTATCCTTCCTTTTCATATTACTGTTCTGCTTTCTGTTTTTATTCTGTTGAACTTTACTTTGTTCCTTCTCTATATAGATGTAATCCAAGGAAGGGCTTGTGCTAATATCCAAAGACAAGATGTTCTTCCAAATTGTGCTTCCAAAAGGTGACACTTGAAGTATTAGCTTGCTAGGATTTCAGTGAAACAATAGACACTTATTTCATAGTTCAGGAAGGAGGCTGGCAGCTTAAAGGTAAGATGTTCGCAGTGATGATGCTTTCTAAGGCTGAGCGGCAGGTTTGGGGGCAGTCTTGGGGGCTTCTTGACTTGTAACCACATTATATAGATTCTATCAGTTAAGTTGTGAAGGGCCTGTGTCCAATGTACCTCTTCTTCTTAATTATAACTGCTCAGAAGTTGTACCCCCAAAGGTAACATTGTTGGAATTAAGGGATTAAATCAACACATGAAATTTGTTTCCTACCTCAGTTCACTGTTTGCCTCTGTTATGACAATGAGGTAATCCTATCAAAACACATGACCTTTCCTTTCCTCACTACACCTTGAACAAGCTGTCTTTGCCTGATTGATAGATTGCTGCTTTTAATAGCAGAGATATTGAAGAATGTGATTGCTTAAAATTCATATGATGCATTTTAGTCTATCCATATTTGTTTACACAGTATTTGAAGTAAAATATGTACAGGCACAATTGTGCAAATGATATTCATATAATCAAATGTCTAAGTTTTGTCCATGCTCTTTATGCTTCATTATTTCCTATATCAGTGTCTCTAAGTAGGTTCCTTTGAAAAATCATATGGATGCTTTCCCCCTACATTTTGCTTTTAGCCAGTAACTTAGCTAGTAAATGAGTAGGAGATGTATAGTTTGAACTCTTAAATATTCTCAAACATTTTACTTTTATCCCAAAGGATAAAGAATACCTTAAATGTTACTTGCAGTCTCTTTCTGTTGGAAGTTTCTACAGTTGTACCATATTGACTGGTAGCCTTAAAAGAAGAAAGAGAAGAACATGGAACCATTCAATTTCAAATATGTATATCTTTTATAACTTTTTGTTTGTTTTTTGAGTTAGGTGTCATTATATAGTGCAGACACCAGTCTAGGCTGGACTCCTGCCTCTCCCTTCTGAAGTGTTAGGGTAAAGCCATGCAATGTGTCATCATGTCTTGCTGGTATTTCTTCTGGGTAGGCTGTATGGTTGTACATTAGCTCTAGAATTTGGGAAGATTGCTTCTATATGTCAAGAAGATGCTTCACATTCTACCAGGTAAACTTTTAAATTAGAGATTGAATGAGTCAATTCAGAAAGTGGAACATTTTTAATCTCAGGGATGCTTTCTTTAAAGATTATGGTAGGCTGTGGTCTTTACTTCATGTTTCTCTTTATTTTCTCCTTCTAAATTTCTACCATTTTAATGCATGGGCTCTCAGGCCACTCCTCCAAGATCTGTACCATTTAGCTTATAATTTTCAAACTTTTAAAATTATTCTCTGAACACTAGAAAAATTCAAACTTGGGAGTTTTAATATATGATCATTACTTAGTTGAGATTATGCCTTGAATTAAAAAAACATTGATTGTATTATTTATATTCACATTTTCAGCAAATGCCCCATTATTTTTTAAAATTATTAATAATTCTGTTTCCCCTCACTTTAGTTGTTAGGCACCCTTCAATGTTCTAATAACTTTATTTTCTAAATGTTAGTGATTATGTTATGTGAACAGTCATGCTTCCTCAAACTTGTTGCTGTAACATCTGCCACACATACTTGTAGATGTAACCAACCGTCTTATAAATAAGAAACACAGAACCAATGCAAAGAAGAAAGCCAAGAGGTCAAAGCTAAGAGCTAAAACCTTACCCTTCCTCCTGCAGTGGTCCTACCTCTCTGAAGGAGGAGGTACTTCCTGTGTTAAAGTCTTTATATAGTCTCTGTTCTGCCTTCTCATTGGTTGTAAACTCAACCACAGGACTGCCTCATCATGACCTGTCTGTATAGACCTCCAGGTGTTCTATGGTTGGTATTGAGATTAAAGGCATGTGTATCCAATGCTGGCTGTATCCCTGAACACATAGAGACTTACCTAGCTCTGTCTACCAAGTGCTGTGATCGATCACAAGCGTACACCACCACTGCCCTGCTTTCCTATGGCTTGCTAATAGCTCTGACCCCCAGGCAACTTTATTTATTAACATACAAATAACATTTTGGTACAAAAGAAAATATCACCATACATACTGTGTTTCACACAGCCCAATTACATGTCCTTGTCTGTGTCATCTCTCTTGTCTCCTGCTTCTCTTACGAGCACCTTGCTCTGGAGAAATCTTTACGTCAGGGATGTGCTTTAAAAGTATAAACCAGCAAATTCAAAGCCCCCACCCTGTCATCTCTTTTAGTCAATCACACTGTGAGCTACTATCTACCTACCTTATTAAAATACCCAGGCCAGGTAACTCCCAATGAGGTTTGCCACTTTGACTAAAGTCTTCTGAAGTTAGGCAAACTAGCCCTACCTAAGCATGTTTTCCCAGTTCATTTACATGGAAACTACAACCAAAGCTCTTGTCTACAGTTCTCCCCTCTGCTTTGTGACCAACTCTAGTACCTTCCCAGGTGACTTCCTCTGGTGTACTGTGCTCTTACTCTTGAAATTTCAGTAATAAAGTATCAAAGATAATCATCTCTAATGTGCTGGCCTTACTATATGTCATTTTTTTTTATTAATAAGGAGTGTTTTGAAGAACAGGGATATGTGTCAAAGCTTACCATCTGTGCTGACAGTCTCATGTATCTATATTGTGACTGACATGAGGTGGTCATTCTCTAGTTTCATCCTATTGTCAAAGGAAAGCTATCATCTCTACATCCTCATGGTTGTCAGTTGACTTTTGTGATTATGTAAGTTGTCACTCTTCCTTATCCATGGATATACAACTTTCCAAGTTCCAAACTGTGTCTACCTACTACCTACTTTCAGAATGATCTCTCTGGTTTTAGCAGCTGTCCTGTATTTTTCTAGGCCACTGCTCAGACATCTGACCTGAAGTTCTACGTAGGTTTTCCCAGAGCCTCCAAGGATCATTATAGTTTGATTTTGATTGAGAAAAGTAATTTAGAATTGTGAGAAGAAAGGACAGTTGTTAGTAGGATTTGAATGTATGTGTCTGTATGAATGAAGATTCATGAGAAGAACTGAAACAACAGAATGAATGCATAGGGGCTTTATTATCAGCTTCCATGCTTCCATCTGGGTAGTCTGATGATGGTTGTCTTCACTCTGGAGAGGCTGAGAACCTAGTACCTGTTCAGTCCATGGTTCTGGATGCCTCAGCATTCCTAAACTGATCTTGAAGGCCTGCAGGTCTCCTAGAGAGAAACTTGTCTTCAATTGACATTGGAAATAAAAAAAGCTGGATCCAGACACCAGCGAAGAAATGTAGGCACACAGGCAGCAGCACCGAGACTTGAAATCTGGGGCAATGAAGTAAAAATTGAAATCTATTTCTCTTTGACCAGAATTTGCCACCGATACTCAGGGTGGATCTGCTGACTCCAAATAACTTTACCAAGAAAATCCCTTACAAGTGGGACAGACAGCTTATCTCTTGGTTGACTTGAGTCCGTATTCAATCAGGTTGAAATGAAGATTAACCATTACAATGGCTATCTGCTATTTCCCTTGCCACCTCTTGTCCCTGTTCTTTTTATTTATTTATTTATTTATTTTTTTGGTTTTTTGAGACAGGTTTCTCTGTGCAGCTTTGCACCTTTCCTGGAACTCACTTTGGAGACCAGGCTGGCCTCAAGCTCACAGAGATCTGCCTGGCTCTGCCTCCCGAGTGCTGGGATTAAAGGTGTGTGCCACCACCGCCCGGCTCCCTGTTCTTATGTATTGAACAGGTTTATTTAATTGTTGTTATTATTGTTTTGAAAGCAGACCTATAATTTTTAAATAAGCAACAACTCATTTTACAAGACATAGAAAGAAGTAAAATAAAAAAAATATAATAGATTAAGGAAATGAGGTTGAATTAATATTTCCCTGGGGACTATGGGAATCCAGATAGCCATTTCCATGGTGATCTTTCTACAGTGTGTATTCCTTGTAGTATGATTTTGATAGTAATGCCAGCCACCTTTTTACTTAAGTAGGATTATTGCCATATATCTTTGAATTACATTTTATATTGTTAGAATTTTAATTCCTTACACTTTCATTTGTTCTGTGCATCATTATCACATGTACTTTAATATGGTATTAATTGCAAAGTTGTTCTCAATATTTGTATACCCCATATGCCACCAGGAACAAATTTCATGTTACCAGCACTAGTTAGAATTCAGTTTCAAAGTATATAATTATTATATTCACATTTAACAAAACAAAGTTACTGTCCTTTGATGTAGACTCACTGTTTCCAAATGGTGACATTTAAAATAACCCTTAGATTGGTGGCATCATGCTTTTTAAGTTTTCTTTTCAAAATTTTGTTTACCAGGAAGAGAAATCAACTTATTTTATGTTAGTGCAAAAAACGTATAGAATGGCTGAAGATATATTAGAATTTTATAAGGTTTCTAACTTTCACTATTATTATTAACATCATGGTTATTGTTTTTAAAATTTCAAATTAAAATTGATACTTTAAAAATTATAATATCTGGGCCGGGTGATGGTGGCACACGCCTTTAATCCCAGCACTCGGGAGGCAGAGCCAGGCGGATCTCTGTGAGTTCAAGGCCAGCCTGGGCTACCAAGTGAGTCCCAGGAAAGGCACAAAGCTACACAGAGAAACCCTGTCTCGAAAAACCAAAAAAAAATATTATAATATCTGTCATCTTGATGTGTTGGTACACACCATTTTTTCCATGACTTAGAAAGCAGAGACAGATGGATCTCTCTGAATTTGAGGTTAGCTTGTTCTACAGAGTGATTCCACACTAGCCTTGTCAAAATAGTGAGTCCCAGGCCAGCCAGGAGTACATAGTGAAAGTCTCTCTAAAAAGAAAAAAAAAGTGAAATTAAAATACATAATGGTAGATCTTGTTTTTCCAATCTGTTAGACTATGTCTTTTTATTGGGGACCTGTAGTTGGAATTTCCTTTGGGCCGTCAACCAGCTCCCAAATGAAGACACAGAGACTTAATATTACGAATGCTCGGCCTTACCTTGGGCTTGTCCCATTAGCTCTTTTAACTTAATTTAACCTGATTCTAGTCATCTACACTTTGCATCGGGGCTTTTTAACCTTTCTTTCATTCTGTATGTCCTACTTTCCTACTTCCTCCATGTCTGGTTGCCTGGCACCTTTTGTATTTCTACCCAAGCCTCAGTTCCTCCTCCTACTTACTCTCCCTGCCTTTATCTCTGCTCTCCTTATTGGATGTTTAGCTTTTTATTAGACCAATCAAGTGCCTTAGGCAGACAAGATAAAACAGCAACACATCTTTACATAATGAAACAAATGAACACTTCTTTACATAGTTAAACAAATATTCCACAACATAAAAAAGTACAAGACATCTTTGCATAGATAAACAAATATTCTGCAACATTTTCCCCTATTTTCCAAATAAAAAGAAAAGTTTTAGCTTTAACATAGTAAGTCTATAAAAATAAGAATGATTATCAAATAAGAATTACATTTACAGTAACCAGTCCATTTGCATTTGACAAATTCAGAGAAACTACTCCATTATATACACTATCTTGGTGAGTCCAGAGTTGTGTAGCTAATTTACTTTTTATCCTTATTTTTATTACCAACCCAAAGTTATCTGTTTAGACCTCAAAACATTTTCTTAGATAAACAATTTAAGCTTTTATGTTTCTCAACCTTATAAACTTTATATCTCTTACTATGTTTCTTTTCTGAATTTGTTAACAAGGAAATTTATAACTATAATGATCTAGTCTTCAACTCCATCAAAGCCCTCAAAAGGATATGATATTACCTGAGTAAACAGGAAGTGCAGAGCAAACACCTTCCAAAACTATAGAAATGACAGAAGCATTTGACTGCCTGGACAGTCACTCAAGTTTCCTGTGCACTGTTGTGGCATCCGCCTTTGTCCTATAGCCTGACAGACTTTCTTTTGAAGCAGGAATTTTGAAGTACTGTCCCACCTTGTTTTTTTATATTTATTTATTTATTTATTTATTTATTTATTTATTTATTTATTTATTTATTTTTGGTTTTTCGAGACAGGGTTTCTCTGTGTGGCTTTGCACCTTTCCTGGAGCTCACTTGGTATCCCAGGCTGGCCTCAAACTCACAGAGATCTGCCTGGCTCTGCCTCCCAAGTGCTGGGATTAAAGCCGTGCGCCACCACCGCCTGACCCACTTTGTTTTGATAAAGTTCAGCAGTTGCCTTCTTTTGTGTCCTGCTTGTCCAGTTTTTGCAATGTACTGTCAGCATTCGAAGCAAGAATAGTATCTTTGCCACAGTGGCATTGCCACGATGAAAATGAAGTCATATGGTGTTGGGACCCACAAGACCCGGGCATGAGGCCCAGTGTAATTTCCCGAGCTTAGCTCGAGTTTGGCGACCTGTCCTGGGACATAGCTTCTGCACAAAAGTGACTCAGCACTACCTGACCTAGAATCAACCTCTGCCTAGTAATTGCTGAGATGGCATCATCTCATTGGCCCACTATCCTCACCCCATTTCCTTATCACCCCAACCTATATAAGTTTACTCCTGATACAATAAAGTGAGTTCCTGCTTCGACAAGATTCCTCACCTAGTATGTTTCTCTACGGAGGACAGGGGAGGTCTGTGTCGTTCGACACTCATCATCCCGCTCAGCCCCAGGGAAGAACCGGCTGGACTGGTCCTGCCTCTGCCCTTCCTGTTGGTCAGACCGACAATATGGAGGTTCTTTGATGTCCACCAAACTTTTTAAAAGTAGAATGGTATTGCCAGGAGCAGATGTGTCTCACTGTCACGAAAAACCTTAGGTTATTAAACATCTTAAATACTATATTCTGTAGGTCTTGGAAGCATTTGGAGATCACTTATCTATCTAAAATATATCTGTTTAACCTTGAAAACATATCTAACATGACTACAAGTTTGATTGCTATGGATGACTAACTACTAACACGCATTTTTAAATTATCCAAAACAGTTTTTAATAATAGCTTTCAAGGACTAGAACCTTAACTTTCAAAGGGAAGATACATGTCTGCATTAGCACATATATGGACTATGCATTGTTCACAAACACAAAATTAATAAAATGTGTCTTCTAGAAAAGCCAGCAATATAATATAATAGCTCATACAACCAATTTGTAAAGGGTGAACCATTATCACTGTCAATTAATTAATATAATGTAATATAATATAAATAATATAATATAATACAATATAATATAATAATATAATATAATATGGAGAGCTGAAGATGCAGCTTAGGCTACAGCACTTTCCTTCCATGTTCAAGGCCCTGGGTCTTGGGTTGGATATTCAGCATCAAAAAACAATCTCAGTATAAAATCAACCTTTCCTAAACTCCCGAAACAAATTATGAAATAGAGGCAGACAAAGTCCATGTGATATGACTAAACCTTATGCAGAAATCAAGTAGCACAACTTGGATTTGAACCTCATTAGGTGTCTCCAGAGTCTAAGCTCCTAATTCCTCTGCCATATGGTCTGTCATAATAAACTGGATTTGCTTACACATGAAGTCTTTATGAATGTTGCAGGGCATTCCTGTAATCCTAGCATTTAAGACAAAGGGAATTGGGCTTGTAGGCAAATGTTTCTGGAGTTTAAGGTCATCCCTGGCTACATAGTGTGTTTGTGGCTAGCCAGAGATACATCAGACCTTGTCTGAAAAAATATAATTGGACATTTTTCTTATTTTTCACAGCCTTAATATTATATCAAACATAGTTCAATATACTTACCACTAAAATGAAAATCAGTTAATGTAAATTCTCTCTGAGAGTTTATAATCTGAGTATGTTACAGTGAAAATTCTAGTAGCTAGACTAGCAGGGATTGTCCAATTTCGAGTTCAGTGGGAGATCCTGCATTAGTGTGATGAAAGGCAGAGTCTCTAGAAGGAAAGAAGAGACTGGAAGAATCCCTTGAGCACCACATACCTTATGTCTTATCTGTTTTCAGGGACATGTTGGATTCCACATGTGTAGATGATGATAGTATATTTTACTTCAGAACAAAGTATCTCCTGATTCTCAAAACCTTGCTTTGCTTAAGGATACTAAGCAAACTAATTTTTATGGCAACTTTGAATATTTCAATAAGGCAAAATTACCTGGACTATTATCCACAATGTATTTTTTTAATTAATTAAAAATTTAAGATATCTTGTCCTCTTGCCTGAAAATTTCCATTTATTGCACTTTAAAAAATATTCTATGCCAGTTGGGTGCTCATGTGTCTGTCTTCAGTGTCTGCTTTAGGCCTTCATGATCTTTATCTGATGTTCTTTGGAGTCTGTTTTATTCTTGATGTTGCTTTTGCTATTGTTTTTGTTTTTCCATTAGCTACTTTTCTGTATATGCTTCAGAAATTGACTTTCTCCTTTGTTTGTGACCATCTTTCTGCAGTTTTACTATAGATGGTATG
>CABHPQ010160565.1:0-45243 GCA_902168405.1 Peromyscus aztecus | reverse complement strand
CCGGGGAAAAAAATGTAAGAAATGAGAGATTCACTGTTTTGACCGCAGAGACAACTAAACAACCAAAAAACAAAACAAAACAAAATAAAACCCCAAAAGTGCATGCGATAGCATAAGAGAAAATCAAAGGGCCTGTTCTAGAAGACTTTTCCTCTTCTTGGCTATAATAATTATTGCGTCTTTTGTAATCATACCCTGCTGGAAAGTCTCATGGCTTGGACTGATTTATGCCTACTACAGATTTTGGGTTCCAAAAGCACACGTCCATGACTAAGTAAATAGGCAGTCTCAGGCTGGCTGGCTTCATCAAGAACACTCGCATATTGGCTGCATAATTGTATAACCAACTAGGATATCACATGATTTGGGGAAGGAAGGGGTATAGAATAATTCTCATGAACTCACAGAATCCTAGAAGAGGAACTCATCAGCTCTCACCTCTTCCTCCTCAATAGAAGAATCTTAGAATCCCAGTGAGAACCATTCTTCCTCTGAATGATTGTAGTGAAGGGAGGGTGGAGCCACGCATGCGCAATGGGACCTAAGTGAAGGGCAACAGGAAATCTTCGCTGTTGTCCTTGCCTTCCCACTTTACTGAGATAAAGTCTCTTTGTTCTTCGCTGCTCTGAAAGGCCGGACAGCTGGCCTTGAGGCTTCTGGTGTTCTGTGTCTGCTTCTCATCTCCTTGTATGAGTGTAGCGATGAGAATACAGACCTGTGCTATTATACCCAGCTTATAAGGATCCTAGGGATTCGAACTTAGGTCCTCATTCTTAAGATGATAATCACTTTACCCACTGAGCCATCTCCCCAGCTCCTACTATGCTTTCTCACCGTAGAGAAAATGTGTAACTAATGGTCTTGGATCTATGAGAGCCCCACTGACAAAATCAGATGGAATTTCACTACTTCTTAATGATTTTGCTCCTCTCCACCACTAATGAGTCCCCCTTTTCCAATCATGCCAATTTCTCCCACAATTCTTTTGTAACATGACTCTCTAGACTGTAACCAGTCTGGGTGTGGGAGAGGGAAGAGGTGAAAGATCAAAACGTTTGTGTCTGTTACCTAAGGCACTTGTTCTTTCTCTCAGCCTTGTGACATTGTCAGATCTGATCAGCGCATAGTCTAATCTCCTCATGAATGTTGCCACACAAGGTGGCTCAACAACTCCTTCTCTTTGTGTCTAGTAAATTTTAAAATTATGTTAGTTCGACAGAGAGAGATTACAGAGAGAAATTATTGCTTTCGTTTTTAACATACCATCATTTTAATAATGTTGGCAAAGGAAATAAAAAAAAAAATCCCAACTTACAGGATTGTGTTCTAGATGGTTGATTACTTACACAGATGTTACATTTTCAGATCAGCTTACCAAAACCTTTTAACTCCTGACTTACCTGATCATTACAGAAATCAGCCACAAAGTAAAACATAATCTCAGGTTTCCATTTAGTTATGATTTTGGTTAACCTGTACCTTACACATAACTAGAAATATTCTAGCATCCAGCACTCTGTCTAACAATGTTTTTCTGGGTTAATATGGTCAATCACTTCTCTAAATGACTCCAGCCACTTCCCCTCTCCTACCCAACTGGGTGAAAGATGCCCTGGCTGAGTGCTCTGAACAAAAGTCCTAAGCTCCTTACAACCTGAGCCCAGAGAGGGCTGGAAGATGAGCGCTGTGCCAGATGCTCTAGATTTTGTAGACAAAAATGCCATTGGGTAGACAAGATGGCTCAGAGGGAAAAGGCACTTGTTCCCAAACCTCACAAAGCCTGACAATATGTATTTAATTCCTGAGCCCCAAATGGCTGACAAAGAGAACTGACTCCATAAGTTGTCTTCTGAATGCCATACATATGCCTGCCCAGGATGTGCATGCACACACTCAAGTGTACACATAAACACACACTCTAATAAAATATAAAAATAAATGTAAATTTTATAAAAGCATATCGAAAGCTGCTTGTCTAAGTCTTCACTGGCCCCACTGAGAGTTATAATCTTCCCTTCATAGCAGTTTTGAAATTTCTTTTCTTTCTTTCTATTTTTTTTTTCTAGATAGGGTCCTATTATGTAGTCCTGGCTGGCCTGGAACTTGTTAAATAGACAAGGCTGGCCTCTAACTCACAGAGATCCACTTCTCCCTGCTTCCTGAGCTGTGAAATTAAAGGCACAAGCTACCATGTCTGCCCAAGTCACAGTGTCTTACCCAAGCTCACTCACCTTTTACCCTGAAAGTCACGACCACATCTTTCAGTTTCACGTCGCTTGTCCTGTAAACACTCTCCAAGTCTCTAACAGGCTTCCAAGATGGTTCCTGAATGATGAAGCCACAATAGCAAATAATTTAAAAGGGAACACTGCTAGACACAGAAAGCAAATGCAGCCATAGAGCCTACCCGGTAGAACCTCTGTGCCTCCAACCTCTCATTATTCTTGATGTAACTTAGACCTGGCAAAGAGAGGCCACTGGGGAGTCAGATAAAATGCATTGACTTTTTGAAGGAAAAGCAAGAGCAGTCTGGTTCTGGACCTTAGAGGAAAATTGAGGTCAGTGTAGAACCTGGACTTGGATAAGGAAGAAGAACTGGGCTCCTTGTGGGACTGGGAGCGAGGAGTTGATGTCTCATCTGTTTTGTCTTGCTTTGACTTCTCTGTTCAGGAAGGAACAGTAATTTCAAAAACCAACACATTATCCAACCTCCTTCTTCTTCATCCAAGAAAGGCTTGGTTGTTGCAAGAACACAGATCCTTATCTATGGTTTTAAAAGTACTACCAGCTCTGAACATGGATGTTTTATGGCAAGTCACCTTGTAACAGGGCTTGGCGTGGACTGACAGGAGCTTATCTACAATCTTTTTTTACATTCACTTATTGACCACAAAAATGTGACTTATCAATGTGATTGTTTTGAAGTGAAGCCCTAGATCCCGATTGGGTGCTGTATTAGTTACTTTTCTATTGCTGTGATGAAACACCATGAAGGTGTTCCAATAGAAAAGCTTTATGTGGGCCTAGGGTTCCAAGGGGTTAGAGCTCATTATGCTGAGTCTAGTAGACAGCAGGCTGCAGGTGCAGTAGCTGGAGCAGAAGCCAAGGGCTCACATCTTGAACCACAAGCAAGATGCAGAGAGAACAAGCAGAGAATGGTTCAAGGCTTTGAAACCTCGTAGCTCACCCCCAGTGGCATACTTCCTCCAGCAACACTACCTCCAAACCCTCCCCAAACAGTGCCACCAACTAGAGGATCAAGTGTTCAGACATCTAAACCTGTGAGGGACATTTGCATTCACACCACCAGAGACAGAATAAAGCTTATGTACATTAACGCTCTAAACTTTGTATATCTCAGAATATTTGTATCTGTGAGATTATTGCCCTTTATTTTCCATGTCTCTCCTTCCAGCAAAGTGAGTTAGAAGAGCATGAACTCTGGTGCTCTGAGCTGGATTCAAACCTTGTCTCTGATCCAGCTGAGTGACCTTACTCAATTGATTTAAGCTTTCTGTACCTTGCTTCCTCCACTTGTAACATGAGGCTAAACACAGCACCTACCCCTGTGCTGTTATGAAGATTAAAATAATTGAGACTTACCTTATTATTTTAGTTAGCATACAAAGTAAAAGGTGTCATTTTCATCTTCAGATATAGCTACCATGCTGTGGGATGTCTTTCTGTATACTGTGAATACGTGTTGCTCCCATTGGCTAATAAATAAAGCTGCGTTGGCCTGTGGCAGGGCAGGATGGAGCCAGGCAGGTAAATCCAAGAGAGACAGTGAGAGGAGAAAGGAGAATGGGTGGGGGGACGCCAAACCACCACTGAAGGAGCAACAAGATGCCAGCAGACCAGTAATGTCACGGCCACGTGGTAACATATAGATTAATAGAAATGGGTTTGAGTTAAGGTATAAGAGCTAGCTAGCAAGAAGCCTGACCCATAGGTCATATAATTTGCAATTAATATTAAGCCTCTGTGTGAATGTTTTGTCAGGAGTTGTGGGACCGCCGGGCCGGGTGGGACCAGAGAAATTTACAGCTCCACTACCATTATATTTTGCTTTCATTTTCCCCAACTGTCCTCCTTCATTCCCCACCCTTTCTGGGTTGGCTCCCTTCCTCTCCCCAGATAGTCGCTCCTTCTGCCATCATGTCATGTCTGTCCCACTCTTCCCTCCCTTTTGACCTCTTCCTCCCCTCTCATTTTGCATCCTACTTTTATGAATTACACATGTACATTTAAGTCTAGATCCCAGTGATGGTAGAAGACGTTTGCTCCTTACGTTTCTGAGTCTGGCTTAATTGGCCCTACAAGATGACTCCAGTTTGTACATTTACTTTCCTGCATCTGTTGCTGTTTCACTCTTCTCCACAGGAGAACGAAATCTGTTGTATGTTTGCACCACATTTTCTTTATCCATTCATCGGTTAATCAACATCCAGGTTGGTTCCAAATCTTGGCTCCTATGACTAACGCAGCACTGAGTATGGATGTGCAAGCCTCTCTGTGGTATGATGCTGGGAATCCTTTGGGTACACCCAAGGAGTAAGCTGACTCTTTAGGGTCTTTGTGTTTCCATGTGAATTAAGACTGCTTTTTCCCCAGGTCTGGGGAAAAAAAGACATAGCAATTTTGATGGGGATTTCACTGAATCTGTAGATCATTTTTAACAACATGGCTATTTTCATAGTATTAAATCTGCTAGTCATGAGCATGGGAGGTCTTTCAATCTTCTAGTGTCTTATTCAATTCTCTAAACTTTTAAATTTAATTGGAGAAGTCTTTCACCCCTTTCATTAGATTTATTCATTGTCTTTTTAAAGAGTTATTTTGTGTGTATAACTGCTTTGTCTGCTTGTATGTATGTTAACTGTAGGTGTGCCTCATACCCATAGAGTCCAGAATTTCCCCATTATAAAACCCTGGTTCTTGACCTATTTCCCCATAGTTAATCAATCCTCTATCAGCTTTCTTGTCTTTGTGCCTCTAAAATATATATATTCTCAGGTCCTGTTTACTGCTCTATGATTGGTAAATGTGGTTTGCCATCCTATTACTCAACTGTGTAGCAATTGCTTTCCAGTGAAGGTCCTGAAAGACTTAATTACCAATTTAAAAAGTCACTGTTTAGTTTGTATCCTGATTAATATTTCTGCAACATATGTGTGATAGTTTGGAAGAAAATGGCCCCCAAATGGAGTGGCATTATTAGTAGGTGTGGCCTTGTTGGAGGAAGTGTGTTACTATGAGGGTAGGCTTTGAGATCTCTTTTGCTCAAGCTTCCCTCAGCGTGGTACTCAGTCCATTTTCTGTTGCCTTCTGATCAAGATCTAGCCAGTACCATGTCTACCTGCACACTGCCATGCTCCCTGCCATGATGATAGTGGACTGGACCTCTGAAACTGTAAGTGAGCAACCTCAGTTAAATGTTTTCCTTTATGAGAGTTGCTGTGGTCATGGTGCCTCTGCACAGCAACAAAAACCCTAACTAAGTCAGTATGTCAGTGACAAACTCAATTCTCTTCCTACCTAATCTCCACGCATTATTTTTTGACTTTCTCTCTCATTAAAGACTGACCTGGAGGGCCACATCCTTTGTCCCTTTTGCAAACTACTCAGGCTTCTTAGAAACTCTCATCCAATTTAACATGTCCACTATCACTGATCCTGAACTCTTCCTTGTGCTTCAGGCTACACTCCTCATTGCCTTCTGGACATTTTTACCTGGAAGACTAACAGGAACTCAAATTCAGCATACCTCAACCGAATTATCATTTCACTGATACCCTGCCCCTTTTTCTCACTTGAAAAGAATTTCACAGCCTACATACTTCCTAATCTTTAATCTCAGTCACTGTCTACTAGCTTGAACCAGATAATTTGATCTTTTTCCTCAACTTTTGTATGTGATTGGTCACTAAGTTCCACCAGTTCTTTTATAGTGGTAGCACCAAACCTAACCACAGCTTTAGTTAGGGTGTCCATTAAATCTGCAGACTAGCTGCCTGATACTTTTGGTCACGACTCATAGGACAAAACATATTTTTACATTATGCCTCATGTTATAGACGTATTAATGTATACATCTTGCTTTATTTTTCTAAGTGATGTTCATGATCGTCTCAGTTGGTTTTATAATCTATTGATGAGTTACAACTTACAGTATGAAAAATTAACCTGAAATAAGGATACTTTACCAGCCCTCCCTCTCCTATACTTCTAATAGTGACTTTATTCTTGAACACTTCAGAAGAATTTATAGGAATTCCCAAGGGTAGCAGCTATAATTTGACAAAAGAAATGCTCCCCATGAGGTGATTCTACCACATTGTACATGTTCTACCTAGTCATCAAAACAATTATGAATATTTAGTTTGATCTGATGTTCATAATCTAATAAGTGTGGCTTGCTGATTTGGCATTTACATTAGCAATTAACAGAGTCTTCACAAGACCTAACACTTCTGTACTTTTACACCTCTATACATTTACACATATTATTTCTCCTTTCTTTCATTAGGTAGATATTTACATTTGCATGTTTATAAAAATCGATGTTTTTTTTTTTCCCTAGGGGTAGTGGCACACACCATTAATCCCAGCACTTGGGAGTCAGAGGAAGGCAGATTTCTGTGTGTTCAAGGCCAGCCTGGGCTACGTATCAAGTTCCAGGACAGCCAGGGCTACATAGACAGATCTTATCTTTAAGAAGAAAAAAAAAGTCTGTGTTTTCATGAGACTATATTGGCAAAAGTGGTACTGAGCCTCATTCATGGGCCTCTCTAGCTACTCTGTTTTCTGGTAAGTGGCTCTAACCATTTCTGTCAGCTCATCTCAGTGACCTCTGGCACAGTAGCCTAGACCTCACTTTCCTCTGGTTTGCTTTGCCTCAGAGGTCCTTGAAGGCATGATTTATTAGACAAGGAGAAACACATATCTGGAGATAACAACCTTAGTGAACAAATGGCTTTCTGATTGTGAAACTTCCCATCCTGGGGACTCTTCTCATTTCCCTCTTGAATGACCAAGTAGCTGCTGTAATGACTACCACCTTATGGATGAGGGAATTGAGATGGAGAGATGAATTACTCACGCAAGTTACTCATAGCAAGTAGAAGAGCCTTGGGGTTTGAAAACAGCACTTGAAATAAAACTGAGCTCTTGTCTCTGCCATTCTATTAAAGGAAAAAAGAGTAAGAATCCAACTTTAAGCTTGCCCACCTGCTATTCTCATTTCTCATTAATTCTAGTGGCATTATCTCTAAATCACATGTGTGTAAATATTTTAGGTTATCATACAAAGAAGTTAATTTCATCTTGGCATAAGCATACGTTACAAATGGGGTGAGATGATATCTCAAAATACCTTTAATTTGTATTTCTCTGATTTCTAAAGATGTCGAATACCTGTTCAAGTATGTCTTGACTGTTCATCCCTTGAAAAATTCTCAATTCAGTACATTTATTTAGTGGATGATTTGTTTTTGGTATTATTTATGTATTTATTTAAGTTTTGTAATTCTTTATGTATTTTAGTTATTTATCTCCACTCTGATGTGTAGTTGGCAAAGAATTTTTTTTCTGTTCTGTACACAGTCTCTTTATGCTGGTGATTGTTTTCTTTGCTATGTTTCCAAATCTTTTAATGCTTGTTTCCACTCTAAGACACATTTGAAATTTAAACTATGAATCTATACATACATTGGTATAGGCACATATTACTATAAATTATACTACATGTACTATGTAAATTACAAACACATAAAAATAAATTCAGAGAGTATAAATTTTCTTTTTTTTTTGGTTTTGTTTTTGTTTTTTTTTTTATTTTTTTTTATTTTATTTTTTATTTTTTTTTTTTTTTTTTGGTTTTTCGAGACAGGGTTTCTCTGTGTAGCTTTGCGCCTTTCCTGGAGCTCACTTGGTAGCCCAGGCTGGCCTCGAACTCACAGAGATCCGCCTGCCTCTGCCTCC
Source organism: Peromyscus aztecus (assembly GCA_902168405.1). Lineage (NCBI taxonomy): Eukaryota > Metazoa > Chordata > Mammalia > Rodentia > Cricetidae > Peromyscus > Peromyscus aztecus. The sequence goes on along the minus strand of CABHPQ010160565.1, from coordinate 37,260 downwards.
CGAGTGCTGGGATTAAAGGCGTGCGCCACCAACGCCCGGCGAGTATAAATTTTCAAAATTACTAGTATATCCTAATATTTTCTGTATCTCAGACTATTGCTTTAGACACCATGCTCTGGAGACTAACTGGGAAGTGTTATATCTAACTCTTACATAGGAGTAGCATTGATCCACCAATACTGTGTTGTTTGCACATTGCATCCCAGAGGACCCCACTGAAGACAAGCATTTGTAGTTTCAATCAGCTCAACCTAGATAGGAAAGATAGGCTGCCCCCAACGATAGACTATGACTCCCATGGCTCTGGAACCACTAGGTTAACAACATCTTTAGTTCTAGGGCCTGTAATGAAGGCTAGGACTACACTAAGAGATGGCAAGAGTTCCTTTTAAAATCTGTACTCTTAGACAGTGTCACACACGTTTGTACATACATCAGGAACCCATGTTAATACCTGAGTATGTATAACCTCCATTACCCTCTCCTCTCCCCTCACCTCTCTGGTTGAAATCTTTCTTCTTCCCCACTTCCATGTCTTCTTTGTGTGTGATTCATTGAGTTTTGGGTTGTGTGCAAGGGCATGGGTGGGAGATTTACTGGATTAAGGGTAATTTATTAATGGCTATACTACTGAGGAAACTGATACCTACTCTCCTAGCAACCACTAACTGTTGATAGTCTTTCACTGAGGGAAATTAATGTTGGTGGGCTCAATCCTATGCAGATCTCTGTAAGCACAAGCCATGGTGAGGTTATGAGTTCAATGGCCATGTCTTGTTTAGAAGATATCTTTTTTGCAGCATGCCTCCTCATCCAATGGCTCTTATATTCTTTCTGTTCTCTCTTCTGTAATGTTTCCTGAGCCTTGGAGTGGGTGATAAAGACTGGGGCACTCCACCAAGAAGCATGACTTCTAAATAATTTGACCTCTCTCTGCAAAAACTATGGGTCTTGCACATGATATTGAATGGTAACAGATACTTTGATTAAATTGCTGTTGCCTGTATTAGTGTCACTGATACCATACTAATTCTGTGAAGTAAGTAGGGCACGTTCATTTTACAAATGAGCAAAAGTTTACAGAGGACAAATGGCCAGATAATCAGAGGTCTCGGCTTTTCCACAGCACCTATGACTCACTGTCTTGTTTAACCTCATTAGATTTCACTTCTTTAAAATGAGTATTTTTATTTTAGCATTAATTTGATTTAAGAGAAAAAATGGGAAGTTAGCGAAGGTATTTCTCACATCTCCTTTACTCTAGTTTGTAAGGAAAACAACTTCCCATATTTTTTCACTGTGCTGGAGGCTCAAATTCCAAGATTAAGGTATTGGTAGAGATGGTTTCTTCTGACACTTTCCTTTTTCTTTTTGACTTGTCCTTTCTATGTTAGTATTGTACATTTGTTATAAACAGTAACCCATGTTGATACCTTAATATTACTAATAGCTTGCACTTAGAGGCCTACATTTTTCATCCAGTGACCATTATCTGTTATAAAATGCCACCTAAAATACAATCTTATATTTTTGTCATTGTTATGGACTGAATGTATCCTTGCCAAATTTATGTTTAAGATCCAAATAAATATGATGGTGTGGGACTGGAGTGGGTTAGGAGTGTGCCCTATTCAAATCTGAGTTTGGTTCCTAGGAACTGCGTTTGATTACTAGCACTCACTTTGGGTGGTTCACAATTGCCTGTAACTTCAGCTTCAGGGGAACCCAAGGCCTCTGGCCTCTCACGGCACCTGTAGTCACACGCACATATCCACACACATAATAATTTTTTTTAATGTTATGGTATTTGGAGATGGGGCCTTTGGGGGATGATTAGTTCTTCATGAAGCCAGGAGGATAAGACCTCCATGGTGAGGTTTGTGTTCCTACAAGAAGAGAAATAACCAACAGAACTGAACTTTCTCCACTATGTGAGGACGAAGAAAGGAGGTTGCCAGCAAAGACGTGGACCGTCTACAGGAACCAAACATTCGTGTATCTCAATTTTATCTTCCCTGCTCTCCCAATCCAAGAGAAATAACTACTGCCTGGTTAATTCAACCAGTCTTTGGAGCTGTGTTTTGGCAGCTTGACAAGAACAGATTATCTAGACTCCTGTTGTCTGACAAACTCAAGAGTTTTCCAGATTTAATGGCTCCCATAATTTGAAGAACTACTGGTCTGGGATTTTGTAGAAATGTCCTCCAAGTGAGATATAGACAATGTTTCCTCATGATTAGACTAGGAGTATAGGGTTTTGGGGTTTATGTGTGTCATCCGAGCAGGACACACATAAAGTGCTACTCATCGCCTCTTCCCAAGAATGCCTACTGTCAGCACGCCTTTTCATGATTGATGCCAATCTGCTTTGCCTGGTTGTGGTGGGGGTGTCAGGTTTCACCAGTCTCTTCCTGAAGGTTGTTCTTTCCCCTTACTCTCCACGTGGTACTCTTTGTCAGGAAGTCATCATGTTTGACCCACACTTCAGGAGCGGAAAGTTTTGAGGCTTCATATTTATTATCTGTAAAACAGTGAGTTGAGTTCAGTTTTCCAAACTGCCTTAGATTTTTAATTGTAATTCATGAGAAGTACTTTCCTGGTTAAAAATGAAGGGTGGACTCACAGAACAGAGAGAATAGAATCACAGAGTTATAGTTTTAAGCTTCTTAGCAGCTACCCTGGGAGAAACTGAGGACAGAAACATAGTGGGGGGGCTCCTTGAAGTTGGTGCTGACAAAATTAATTAGCTTTGGGCAGAGCACAAATATCCTGTGTTCATACTCAGCTCTGAAGCTGTCAGGAAAGAAAAGTGTGTGTCTGTTCATCCTGGTGACATTGTTGTTCATAAACTGGTCCCAAATAACTATGTAGATTTCTGCTGAATTACATCTGACAAATACAAGAAACTCATAAGATTATTTTCTAAAACAAAAATATGAACTTTACCAGAAATTGTGCCTTAGATATGAACTCTATGTGATTTACATTGTTTTTCTAGCAAATGGTACAAGCATTGATTTTAGCAACACAAGAACGTAAAATGAAGTCAAAAAATGGTTCTTCAGCAGAAGCTAAGGTTCTTAATCAGGCATGAATTATTCATGAGATATGAAGAATTGCTGTATTTTACGTATAACTTCATTATAATGCTATTGAAACACATAAAGAAACATTTCCTAGAAGTTAATATATATGACCAAAAATTGTCATTTCTACTTCTTTTATACAGTAAGTATGATTTAGTAATTCTATAATATTATTTAATAATGCTTGACAAACAGCTATAAAAAGTGATGCATTGAAACAACTAATAGAACAAATATCTAGTAAAATTGATTGGTAAAAGAGAAAAAGCACAATATATACTTATGTTAGTAATGAAAAGATGCTACAAGTACAAATATAGTAACAATTTAAAATACAAAGAATAGCTCAATACTCATAAATTGCAAACAGTTAAAAATTAGTGCATCTAAGGATAAGTGTAGTTCTCATGCCTCGTCAAGGAAACTTTTCTTTGCAATAGATGGAGACCAATACAGAAAAGCACAACCAATCAAAATGCAGAGATCATTGCAGAAGAGATGGTGGAAATATTTTAAGAGCCAGAGGACTGAGGAGTTTACTGTGAGACTGTGTCAATTAGGAATGTCAGAAGGTACACTCTAAAGCTTGCCACCATGATGGGCCAAACATGAACTGAGTAAAGACACCACCAATAGACACGATAACATGGACTGTTTGATGACAGGGGAGACCTGTAAAAAGAGCTACAGCCAACAAATGAACATTGAGGACAGAAAAAAAATAGTCTTCTGGGAAAGAATACACCAATTGGTTATCCAATACCAAATTACCAACCACGAAAACATACAGACAAGTAAGATCATATAGACTGTGAAAGTTATACTTGTATATTTAGGAATATGTGTGTACATATGTGTGTATGTATTATATATTACATATATTAATATAATATAGTAATATATGTGTATAGATGTATGCACATCTATATACATCTATATGTAATAATAATTAATGAAAAAAGAGGCCATGAATTTGATAGTGAGTAAGGAGGGGTATACTGCTGTGGGATGGTCTGTATGTCAAATGTGTTGCTCTGATTGGTCAATAAATAAAACACTGATTGGCCAGTGGCCAGGCAGGAAGTATAGGCAGGACTAACAGAGAGGAGAATTGAAGAAACAGGAAGGGAAGAAAGACACTGCCAGCCGCCGCCATGACAAGCAGCATGTGAAGATGCCGGTAAGCCACGAGCCACGTGGCAAGATATAGATTTATAGAAATGGATTAATTTAAGCTATAAGAACAGTTAGCAAGAAGCCTGCCACAGCCATACAGTTTGTAAGCAATATAAGTCTCTGTGTTTACTTGGTTGGGTCTGAGCGGCTGTGGGACTGGCAGGTGAAAGAGATTTGTCCTGACTGTGGGCCAGGCAAGAAAACTCTAGCTACAGTATATGGAAGTATTTAAAGTGAAGGAAGAAATTATGTAACAATATTATAATTTCAAAAAAGACAGAATTTTAAAAATTGGTGTATCTAGAAATAGATATAGAAAAAATTAATGAAAATAATAATTCCCATTCTCTCTCTGGCCCCTCCTCCCTTCCCTCATCCTTAAAAGAGCATTGGCCACACTGGAAAATAGGAATTAAGATATCTTTTTCTGTGAAAATTTCTTGCTAAATGTTTTTAAAAGATACACATGTTTGTAAACAGATAAAGTTATGTTCCCCTCAACAAACATATACTCATATGAAATTTATTAGATAGGTGCTCTTGTGATAAGCAGTGACACTAGGAAAAAGCATACTTGTTTGTTCTCTAGGAGTTTGCAAACTAATAGAAATATGTACCCCCTCTTTACTGTACATTGTCATTTCTGCTGTGAGCTACGGATTTTTAAGAGAGGTTCTTATGGCACTGAGCAGAGTAAGTAACTAGCCAGGATCCATAGCTAGTGGGCATGGGAGCTTATATTCTAAATCCAAAGGTCCTCTTCATTTCAGACCATACACATGCCCAAGGGGAGGGATGTACTCTGATTTCTTAGAGTCCAGGGAAATATTGTCTAGTGGTCTGGCATTGTTCATATTTACCTGATCTGATTTAGGGTATTATACAACACTAGTCCTTGATGAAAGGATTTTTACGAGTTAATCTTATGGAATTATTTCCACCCCTGAATGCTGTGTGGAGGAAATTATTTTCTAATCCTTAATTTAGTATTAAAACAGGTAGAATATGAATCTATAAATTTAATCATAACTTGTAGAAGGAAACAAATAAATACTTCTGTAATAACTTGATGACTCATTTATTTTAGTCCCAAAGCCAAATTGAGATCCATTCTTTGTCAAAGGTTCTGGGACTTTCTATGAGAAGGAACTGTTTTTCATTTGCTTGTAGTCTAGAAGAGCAGTGAAAAAATAATGTCCGGGAAGCTCTCTGTGGACATTACAGCAGAGGGTCTGCCTGTAAGGGAATGCTTGTCATCCTAGGAGATTCCAAAGGAGCCGAGCTTAGAGTTGAACAGATGGCTAGAAACCAGCAATCGAAGCACTACTACTTTAAGATGTCCTCACTGGATGACAAGATGCCAAATGACAAATTTTCTATAAGTGATAAGATCTAGAATGGAGGGATGTTGTGCCAGGCAGGTATAAAGGAGAGTAAATTGTGTGATTTATAGGAAAAGTCAGGTAGAATATCTGAAAACAGCCTCCAGTAGATTCCTTCTCTGCTTTCTCCTTTCCATCTCAACGTTGGCATCCTCCTGGCCTTGTCTGTGAATGCTCAGGGTTTGATCCAACAATGTCATCCTACAGGCAATGCTATAAGATCTTTCAATATGCCTCTGTTATCACAATTTCACTGGGTGGGAGCAAGGTGGCCATCAAGCTGAGGTGATTTTTGTCTTAAGAGTCCCCACACCAAGAAGGAGGCATAGAATGACTTGGAGTCTGAGTCATAGTTCCTGTCATTATTAGTCATGGTGCTTTAGTAGAACACAGTTGCAGAACACTATTGCCTAAAAGCTTTCCAAATACTTGGCTTTTTGCACAGATAGTTTGAGCCAACTGTAATGGCAATAAGGAACCAAAGAAAATCTAAAAGAACAGAACCTATCCTTGAGTTTAACTTTGTTTTGGATTGACTCTTCCTGCAAAATAAACCTTCAATCAGCTCCTTACCTTTGTTTCAATCCCATCATGAAATGGTGATCTGAGTATTAGGGATGGAGTCCTCAGATTCTGTTTATGTGATAGTAATACAGAAATGGTCTGGTTTTGAAAATTTGGGTCATGTTCGGAGTTTGGATATAAACTTTAAAACTTCTTTGTGTCATGGATAAGTTTTTGAAGCATAAAAATTGAACATTTCAGGCAACCTAAATCCCTTTTTCTGAGAAGATTTAAATAATGAAGTTTTCAGACCGTGAAGTTCTGCACAATGTCAAGTTCTGAAAACACAGGGCTGGCAAAGAAGTTGGCTAGTCAAAGGAGAAAATGATAGAGAGTTGTAGTTTGTGGGAAACGGGGATGAAAAGGAGGAGAAATGAGGAACTGCTGTCAATTTAAAATTTTGTGTTAAACTTCCAGTACATAGTTATCAAGACCAACAAGGGTTTTCTTTTATCTAGATACAGTTATAGCAGTGTTAGATGTGTGTTCAAAATGACAAATAAGATTGTTTATATTTTTGGTCCACAATATGGTTTCATTTTAAAATACGTATACATTTTGGTATGGCCAAATTGAGTTAACATATGCCTCATCTCAACGTGTTTACCATATTTCCTGATAAGCACACCTAAAACTCTCCTGTCAATAACATCTAAGTGCATACTATATTGTTATTAGCTGTAATTACCACTTTGTGTACTAGATCTCCAGAACTCTTATTTAACTGAAACTTTGTGTCCTTTTATGTCTCCCTGATATCCTCCCTACCCCCATTTCTTCCCCCAGCCACTGGTAAACACCACACCATTTCCTGCTTCTAAGCTTTCATTTATCATTTTAGGTCTTTCTTTGCCTAGGTTATTTCACCTAACATATTATCAATCAGGTTCATCTGCATTGTCACAACCAGCAGAGTTTTATACTGTTTTTAAAAAGCTGAATACTATTCCATTGTGTAGTCACAGAGCATCTGCTTCATCCATTCTTCTTTTGATAGCTATTAGGTTGTTTCCATGTCTTGGCCATCATGGAATTTTACTGCATTGAATGTGGGAGTACAGCTGTCTCTACAAAACGCTGAGCTCATTCATCTGGTTCTATTCCAGACGTGGGATCGATAGGCCATATGGTGGTTCTATTCTTGTTTATCTTTCTTTTAGGGACTTCTGTACTTTTCCATCATGACAATTCCACTTTATATTTACATCCACAGTGGAGGAGGTTCCCCTCTTCCCCTTCCTTTCTCTACATCTGTCAGCTCTTTTTCCTAAAAGCCATCCTGACAAGTGTGGCTTTGATTTGCATTTCCTTGATAATCACTGATGCTGAGTAGTCCATCACATACCCCTTGGCCTCTTTATAAGTCTGGTCTTGAGAAATGTTTGTTTTTGTTCTCTGCCTGGTCTTAGTAGGGCTTACTTGCTGTTGAGTTCTCCAGTTCCTTATACACTTTGATTAGCCTGTCAGCTACATGGTCAGCAAATGCCGTATCTTCCAACTTACATGCTGGCCTGCCATTCTGTTAATTATTTCTTTTGTTACGCAGAAATTTTTCAATTGCATTAGTTCTATCCCCCCCACACACACACACTTTGTGTTCTTTTCTTGTCTGTCTTTCTAAGGTTTATATCCAAAAACTCATATAATTCTAACAATATCTGGTGCCCAACATAGGGCATGAATTCATGAAAAGCCGCTTGCCAGAGCTACATGCAACCAGAGTCCCCACCCTGCCCGCTAAGTTTTGGTTGCAGCCTCTCTGCAGCAAACTCCATTGGTTTTTGGAGCCTAAAACCTTCTTTCCTCTCCTGGTCGGTTTTGGGCTTTTCTTGCCCTCCCCTCCCTTGGGCTGCTTCCACACCATCATCTGAATTGCCATTGTCAGGAGATCTGGTGAGTCAATTAAGATTTCTTAAAGGGAAAAATCAGCTAAAAGACAGTTTTTCCCCCCCTGTATTAAAAAAAATGGGAAACATTTTTACAATGGAGGGAGTTTGGTCACTGTTTGATAATATAGTGGATGATCTGAAAATAGAACAATTAAATGAGAGGATGGTTCATGTTAATGGGATTTATGTAATGTCAATTATAAATATTGTTTGTTTGATCATTTCTGTTTTATCATTTAAAAAGTTGGTTAATATGAGTGCCAAGATAAAAGTTTTAGAAAAACTTGTTAAAACAAATCATAGAGATATTAAGACCCAGACAGAGGAATTTAAAGGAGAACCAATCTCAATATTGCATTATAATGTTACAGATAAACAGCCTATGACTTTCAAAGAACCAACCTTAATTTATCCAGTAACCTTACAGGAACTGCCAAATGATAGATATCCCCAAGACTGTATATGAGCTTATTGGACTCCTGTGCAAATGTTAGATTTGAGGGGACTCAAAGAAGCAATAGTCTCATATGGTATTCACTCATCTTTCGTGAAGCAGATGTTAAACTCATGGTCAACTTGTAATACAATTATTCCCCAAGACTGGAGAGATTCGGTTACAGCAGTCTTAGAGTCCAATTAAAATGTCAGACCTGGTGGAAGGATGAGGCCAAGACCATTGAACAACAACAAAGTAGGACTAGAGGTATTGAAATCTTCCAAGATCAACTTCTTGAAGAGGGTGATTATGCTGATATACAAATAAAATCTTTATATGAAAACCATACCCTGGTTTTATGCCTAATGGCAGCCTTGAATGCATAGGACAGAATTGAAGAAGTAAGAAAGAAAACTGAGTCATTTAAAAAAGTTATACAGGGCCCCAAAGAAACCTTCACTGATTTCTTACGAAGACTGACTTTAGCAGTAAATAGAATGATACGAAATTCAGAAGCTATACAGATAATAATTGAATCTCTGGGTTTTGAAAATGCTAATGCACAATGCAAAAGGATAATTAGGCCATTAAAGGCAAGATCAGCACCCTTGGAGGAATGGATCAGAGATACAATATTAAATCTCATGACCATGATAATGCTTGGATAGGAGAGGTAATTTCCAGAGGTTTGAAGAAAAATAGTAATGTCAATGTTTCAAGTAAAGAAGGTCACCTAAAAATCAATCAATAAATGAAATCAGGGGCTTTAGCCCTCTGTTCCAGCTCTATGACAAAGTGCCTATTTGGTATGCATAAGGACCTTAGTCCAATCCCAGTACTGGAAATAATTTATTAATTAAAATAAAATGTGAATTCAGCTCATATTATGAATATTCTTCACCTTTGGTTTGCACAGATCAGAATGGACATGCATGCAGAGGGTAAGGGTGACATAATTTTTTAGCATCTCGGCTAAATTTCTAACCAAGAGAACAGGTCATATAATGAAGGCAGAAAAGAGAGAAGGGAAATGGGGAAGGAGGGATAAAAAAAGAAAGACGTTTTGATTTGTATCATTACATACCAATATGCCCTCTTTAAAGTCTAGATACAGCTTTCTGGCACAAAGTAGTTATAACTATTATTAAACAGAGTATCTGCAGAGAGGCAATATGTCAAGATTATTAATATTTGTGTCTTCATGAGTATGTATACCTACATGTGGATATGGAATTTTATAATTATTGAGCAAGGCCCTTAACAGGCTTCTTCACTTTTTCAGTTCTCAGTTTCTTAGTCCAAAAGATATGCATTACCATGGTACCTACTTCATACTATCATGGGAGTAATTAAATAAGAAAATGCACATAACATTATTAGCCCAGAATCTGGGTCATAAAAGCTCCCAAAGAATATTAACTATTACTTATGGTTATGATGGAGAGAAAAGTGAAAATATGTATAACTTGGTGTTAGGTTTCAAAATGTGAGGAAAAATCTCAAATTATTCTAAGTTCCTTTACGTATATTTTATGGGGTTGAGAAATAGCACAATGGTAGATACTTGTCTAGCACATGCAAAGCCCTGGGTTTGTTTTCTACCAATAGCAGAAATGAGCATGAGCTATTCTTAAATTGGGAATCTGTTCTTAAATTGGGGTACCGGGTTACTTGTGAACTGATCAAGATATTTGACACTTTTCCTAAAGAAAAGAGGATGGAATAATAATTTGGCCTTTTTTTTTTTTTTTTTTTTTTTTTTACAAAAACACACTCAGAGACTCTACATCCTTACCAGTTTATCTGTTAGGTAGTTTATTGAGACTCCCAAGCACTGTCTGGAATCTCCAAACCTTGGATGTATAAAAATAATTCACTAGAACTGCCTCCAAATATGATTTTATTGTATCCCAAAGTAGAAAATAGATGTTTTAGGAATGACTGAGATCAGCAGAAGCCGGGCAGAAAGCTGATGTTGTCATGAGTAGCAAGCCCTTGCTGACAGAAACTTAGTGCCTACCACAAAGGGGGCATGTTTACCACAACATGGAAGGTAACTAATGGTGGTGAATACAAACTCCTGGTTTAAAAAACAAATAAACTAAAAACAACAACAACAAACACAAGGCACTGACATTCCAACATGAACCCTTAAGAGCCCTTGAGGAGAAAAAGAAAAAGAAATCACTTTCCCAGGGACTGTTCCACTGCCTGCTGTCTGATACCCATGCAGAACGGAGCATGCTCCATGTCCCCCTTGTTTCTTGACCAAGAGACCATAGAACACTGATCCTTCACTTAATTTTAAAAAAAAAGGAATGCACAATGCATTACTTTTAATAGTAGGTTCACTATTTTGCCTCAAGGATGGAGCTCAAGGTTGTCACATTAAGAAATATTGTGTTTAAAAGTCTGAAGTTTTTGCTTTGGATCTGGATACTGAAAGTGAATTCTATTTGAATTGTGATACAGTATGAAGTGTGTTGTTATTCATCTTTTCTATCTTTCTTAATGAATTAGGGCAAATGTAAGCTCCACTGAAAAATCATGCAGAGATAAATGTGAATTCAATTGACTTTATCAATGATCTCCCCCTTTTATGAAATCTAATTGTCTAAGCCTAATGCTGTCATTCAGAAAAGGACTTTATAAAATATAAAAAGTGTTTCTGAATGGAGCTAACAATGGCCTTCCAGGTGGCGATGAATCTAAACATCCCACTCATTTAGATTACTCCATTCAAAATGTAAAATCATAGTTTCCTTATTATTTTTTTAAATGAGAGGACTGTAGTAAGAAATGTGCTTGACTTAGTTCTGGTTTTGTGAAGAGATATCATGACCACAGAAACTCTTATAAAGGGAAACATTTAACTGGGGGCTGGCTTACAGTTCAGTGGTTTAGCCCATTGTCATCATGGTAGGAAGCATAGCAGAATGCAGACAGATGTGATGCTGGAGAAGAGCTGAGAGTTCTACATCTGGATCCTCAGGCAGCAGGAAGTAAGACTGAGCCACTAGGCCTGGCTTGGGCTACTGAAAACTCAAAGTCCATCCCCCAGTATCACACTTCTTTTAACAAAGTCACACCTACTCCAACAAGGCCATACCTCTAATAATGGCATTCCCTATGAATCTATGGGGGTTATTTTCATTCAGACCACCCACCACAGTGCTTTCACAATCGTGTTTTTTGTTATAATCAAGATTATCAGTAGGCATTATGTTTTGGTTGTAGCACATGGAACAAATCAATGAACACTTTGCTGATGATACTTTCCCTTTATGACAGAGGGGTCTTTCCTAAGGGACATGCTCATTTCCTGCCTTTTTATATAAAATTGTAGCATCATAAGTTTTTAGGCCTGTCTGTGAAAGCTGAAGTGTTTGGAGAAGCAGGGAGTGCTGGCTACTTGTGTGGATGAATAAAACAATCAGGAAATGTTCCAGGTTTCCTTCTACAGAATCAAGAGTCCCAAGATTCCCTGCATAAGTCTCCATCTTGCAAACCTGTCTATTCTTTTTCTGCAGGAGTGAAGGAGGTGGGAAACTAACCTGTACAGGCGACCAAGCATCATGTAGTTTGTGATCCTACAGTTGTGCCTTGGAAGGAATTATTCATCTGATTTTTTTCAGATATCTTTTAGAGAAACTTGAATGGCAGAATGCTATTTCACTGAGTGGATGTGCCATCATTTATTTACATTCCCTGGTCTGGATATTTCAATTCTCTCCCTCCCCTCCTCCCTCCCTTCTTTTGTTTTGCTTAGTGATCAAGAATGAACAATGTTTGTTTCGCTCATGTTTGTAGTGGCAGGGGAAGAATTTTAAGAGATGTTATAAAGACCAGGAAAACTGAAAATTACAGACAACTAAACAATATCAGTTGGCTAACTGTGGGGTGCTTTCAAGTGTTTGATTAAACAAACATAAAAGATTTTCAAGAAAAATCAAGAAAACTATGCACATTGTATCTGGAGACTGAATTGTATCTGGAGACTGAATATATATCTATATCCTAAACACTTTTTAATGTGAAATGAAAGAAAGCCGTTATATGTACAGTCTCTTCCTTTCTTCCAGGTAGACATTCTAAAAGTAAGCATATAAATACCATCTCTCCTCTGCCATCACCGTTCTGGTGATGAAAACACAATGAAAACAAACTCAATGAATTCCACATTTTCTGAATGGTTCAGAAAGCTCAAAGTCCAATGAGTAATTTCATAAATGAAAACTGTCTATGTAAACAATGTTGAATAAAGGACATTTTTGTTCTCTATTACCACATAAGGACTTGCTCCAAAATGTAGTGATTTAAAATAAGAGCTGCTTCGTTACATTTACTTCTTTACTATGAAAGAGAGTTGGCTTGTTCTCGTGGTATCAACAGCATTCTCTTAGTGGCATTCATGTGACAAGCAGCCTTGGCTGGAGAGCCCAAGATGGTTTCATTTACACGTTGGCAGCCTTAGTGACACTCATCTGAATGCCAGTCTCAGGTGGCACTTGGCAGCTCCTCAGTGGTTTCTCTGCATGGCTGTCTCTGGGTAGTTACACTAACAGAGCAGAACCAAACTCCCAGAAGAAATCCCCCAAGGGACTCTCACAGAAGCAGCATGGCTTCTTATCAAACCTCAAAATCCCAGAACTTCACTCCTAGAGCATGCTGCAGCCAAACAAAAGTCAGAGCAATCCCAATTCAAAGAGAGATGAATCTGTGTCCATCTAACTCAGAAAGCCCCCTCCCAATGGAATTTATCATACTGTCTTACTTCTCTATACAGTAGGAGTAAAAATTAAAAGAAGAGAAAAGTGTGATTCACAAGTAAAAGAAAATGCCATTACATCTCAACAAGCCCAGATGATAGTGATGACTTCACAAACCACGGCATCAAAATATCTGTATTAAGCCTTCCAAACCATAATAAAACAAAGAAAGAATGACTATAATAAGGAGAAAAAAAATAGAAACTCCAAAGAAGACTCAAGTGAGGTAGCTAAGGTTAGTAATATATAAAATAAAAGCATAGACAGGATTTAGAGAATTAAACACTACAGAAAGAAAATGAATAAAAAGTTAGAAACTTAGGAACTGAAAGTAATCTAAAATTAAACATAAAGAGGAAAAAAGCTGAAAAAAACATAAAAGGGCCTACAAGATGGCACAGTGGCTAAAAGCACTTGCCACCAAGCCTCACTACCTGAGTTCTATCCCTGGGACCCCCATGAGGAAAGAGAGAAGCAATTTCTACAGGTTGTCTTATGACTTCCACAGGCATGCTGTAGCATGTGTGCACATGTATGTATACACACATATATAAATAAAAATAAATGTGATTAAACGAATTTTTTCTTTCTGTTTTTCTTTTTTTCTTTTTTCTTTTCTTTTTTTATTTTATTTTATAATTAATTTAATTTTACATATCAGCCACGGATTCCCCTGTCCTCCCTCCTCCCACTCCCCAAGCCTTCCCCCCACCAATCCACTCCCCATTCCCACCTCCTCCAAGGCAAAGTCTCCTCTGAGGATTCAGCTCAGCCTGTCTAGATTCTAGCATGGTGGGGGAAAGGCTCCTGAGCTCCCACCTCTAAGGTACTACAGACCACTGATAGCATCTAGGAAGAAAGAGTCCACTTTTTTCTAAAAGTTTGGCTATTGGTAGGTGGACCATACTCCAAAGGAAGGCCTCACATTCATGAGTATGTGGGTAGCACAAGTTGGACTCTTCGGGTTATTTTTTCAAAGTACACGAAGTGGGGGTGTTATGTGGGATGCTAGAGAGATGAGGATGGATCTGGGCGGAGCTGGAGAAGTAGAGGGTGTATATGATCAAACATATTGTTTGAAATCTTCAAAGAATTAGTAAAAATATTGTATATTTAAAAAATTTAAAGATGTATCAATGATCTGGGTAATATCTATCTAGTGACCTAACTTACACATAACTAGATCTTTTTGTTTGTTTGGTTGGTTGGTTTTGAGACAGGGTTTTTCTCTGTAGCCCTGGCTGTCCTGAAAGTCACTCTGCAGACCAGGCTGGCCTCGAACTCACAGAGATCTGCCTGCCTCTGCTCCCTGAGCACTGGGATTAAAGGCATGTGACACTACCACCCAGCTCCACATAACTAACCCTAAGAAGGTGAGAAAGAAACAAAATAAAGGAAAAAGCTTAGAGTGATCACAAACCATTTTTTCCAAATCTGGTAATTCTAAATTCACAAATTCTATAAAATCTAAAAAAGAATAAATGCAAAGAAGACTATAATGGGGTATATGCAATTGAGTTGCTATAAATCAGTATAAAGTGGTCACAATAGTAGCCAGGAAAAACTGTATGTTCCCATTGTCTACCAAGAGTAAAAACATATTTCAAAAAGACAAATGAACTAAAATGTAATAGTATTTAAAGCATTGGGAGAAAATAAATCTGCCTTTCTAGACTGTTAAATGCCCAGTGAAGATATCTTTCTGTATGGAAGCTGAAGAGAAACTCCTTTAAATGAGCAAAGACTTAGCAAAGTCATTGCCAGTAGACTGTTTAAAAGGAAAAAAGTGAAAGGGAGGAAGGAAGGGAGGGGGGAGAGAATCAAACCACATTAAAGGAAGTTCTTCTGCCAGAAAGAAAACAGAAACTTGAATTTGCATGCATGACTTAAAGAGTAATAAGAAATGTGGGTAAGATGAAGATGTGGTTTGAGGTTAATGCCAAACAATTGAAATGCAAGAACAGTAATGAAAGTTAATTTATGCAGACCTGTTAACATTTGAAATGCAAATTAAGAATAAGAACTTTCTTCTTTGTCATTTTAAAATAAAATTTTTATTCCCAGTAACAACAGTGGCAACAACCAACAACACATACACACATATACGCTACTACCCACTTCCTCAACCGCTTGCCTCTGGGTAACACATATAGATGATAAATACATGCATGTTCTCCTGAATATCTTGCTCACTGTGCTGATGGGTGTGAGAGCTCCCTGAGTCAAGCCTCTTCTCCCTGGATATAATTCAAATGCAATGCTCTTAAATTTTAACAAGAGGTGGTAAACTTTCAAACTGCCAAGACTATGTGAGTATGGGGTGGGGAGGCAGAGACAAGACTGTGCCAAAGCCAAGACTGCCCTTTTTTAGAAGAAAACAGAATGTCAACTGTAGTTATGAACAGTGTTGTTATTATTGTTATGAAGATCCAATCCAGGGTCTTGTGGGAGCTAGACAAAGGCTCTGCAACTAAACTCCATCTCCAGCCCCTGATGTTCTTTGGAGAACGGAAGTTATTTAGTGCAGGCTAGCCCATGTAGATGAGACTGACGAACTTCCTATCCTCTTGCCTCTGTTCTCGAAGACTGAGATTACAAGCACATGCCAGGATGTCCAGAAAGACGCCGCCGTTTTAGATAAGATCCCTTACATTATCATTACTGATCATCAACAGGGTTTTGTACAGTTGAATTCACTTTCATGTCTACTTTGCCATCTCAGAATATCTAACTGAGGAGGGGAGACACTGTCACAACTCTTCCTTTAAGTTCAATTTAGAAAGTCTTGGCCTCCAACTCATGACCATGCCCCCTTTACCACCATTTCTGGACCCTTCAGACCCTTCCAATAAACAGATGCCTTCAGATCTTACCTGAAATCAGTTCTTGGAGATTTATCCTTTTATTGCATTTTTTTTCATATTTTTTCATATTTTGGTCATGTGTTCCCCTCCTCCAATTGCTCTAGGATCCTACCCACCTCCCTACCCACCCGACTTTATGTTCTTTTTCTTTCTTTCTCTTAAAACACACACACACACACACACACACACACACACACACACACACACACACGCTGGGCAGTGGTGGTGAATGTCTTTAATCCCAGTTCTCAAGAGGCAGAGGCAGGCAGATCTCCAAGTTGAAGGCCAGCCTGGTCTACAGACCAAGTCCAGGACAGCCAGGGCTACACAGAGAAACACTGTCTCAAAAACCATCAAACAAAAAAACCATAAACAAGAAACAAAAAACAAACAACAGAGAAACACAAAAATAAAAATCAAAGCAAACAAGCAAAAGACCAATAAGACCAAAAAAAAAAAAGACAAAAGAAAGCAAAATGCAACAAAAAAGGCCACAAAAATAGCATTAAGTTTGTTTTGGGCTTAGGGACTGCCCTGATGTGTGGTTGCTTTACTCAGTGACACTCCGTTATAGAAAATGGATTTTCCCTTTGTCAGTGGGCATCAACTACACATAGCTTCTTGGAATCCCATGTCCACTTCCCCTTCTCAGTGCTGAGCCCCCAGCTGGCTTGGACCTGTGCAGGTTTTGTGTCTGTTGCCACAGTCTCTGTGAGTTCATATGCGAGTCAACCCTGTTGTATCTGAAAGGTTCTGTTCTCTTGGCGTCATCTGTCACCTCTGTCTTTTACAATCCTTCTGCCTCCTCTTTCGCATAGATCCCTGAGCCCCAAGGGGGAGAGTTTGATGAAGACATTGCATTTATGACTAAGTGCTCCAAAGTCCCTTACTCTCTGCACAGCATTCAGTTGAGGGTTTCTGAGTTAATTCCCATCCACTGCTAGAAGAAGATCCTCTGATGTGGAGTGAACGAGGCACAGATCTATGAGTATTAACAGTATGTGGTTAGGAGGCCTTTTATTGCTCTATTCCTTTATCAGAAGAATAATATTAAATTTCCCCCTAGGCCCATGACCAGTCTAGTCTCAGGTCTTGGCCACTTCAACAGTGTCAGGAATGGGTTCTGTCTCGTGGAGTGGGACTTAAACATGTTTTTTAAAGCAGTTGGTTACTCCCATAACATTTGCACCACTGTTGCATCAGAGTGTCTTGTGGGCATGTCACTGTTGGAGGTTGCAGAGTTTGGAGCTGAGTGATATTGGTGATTATCTTTCTCCTCCAGTGGTATGCAGAATATGACCCAGTACCATGGATGGTAATCAGTAGGGGAGGAGCTTCTACCTAAACACCAGCATGACTTCTTCCTTGGAGAAGATTTATATCACATAGACCTGCACCCTTGTTCAAACCAGTGACACAATGATAACTATATAGTTATGAAAAATGTATTAGTAAATATAATACACATTTCCTTCTTAAATTTTATAGTTTTGTAATATTTAGTTGATAAGTGTTCCAGAAGACCCCATTCCTAGTTTAAGAAGGACCGGAACCAAGGAGCATGAGTCTGAAGAAACAGAGATAGACAGATGCAGGATTTCAGAGTGCAATTGATTGGGAGAATGTAGATGTAATTCTAAACGATTTTATTAAATAAGAAACGCAGAGCCAAATGCAGAGTTAAAAGCCCAGAGACCAGAGAGCAGTAGCCAAAAGCTGAGACCACCTTCTTACCACCCGCCGTCGCTGCCATCCTTCCCCTGAGAAAGAGACCTACTTCCTGTGTGTCTGTCTTGTTATTGACTTTCTGTTCTGCCTTCTCATTGGTTGTAAACCCAACCACATGACCTCCTCCTCATGGCCTGTCTATACAGACCTCCAGGTCTCTATAGTTGGTATTGAGATTAAAGGCGTGTGTCTCCATGCTGGCTGTATCCTTGAACACACAGAGATCTGCCTGTCATGTGATCATGATTAAGGGCGTGTGCTACCACTGCCAGACTTCTGCTAAATGGCTTGCTATTAGCTCTGACCCCCAGGCAACTTTATTTATTAACATACAAATAAAATCACATTTCAGCACAAATAAAATATCACCATAGGAGAATATATAGTACTGTAGGAGAAGATAGTCCTGTATGGTAGCAAGACCATTTGAATCTCCACAACTTGGATTAGAAATATGGACATGTTTATGGATTAGGACAAAAGTAATTTCTTCTAGCTGGAATATACCTGGATTATCATTAGGTAATGCCTTAGAGTTAGGTATATCCCTAGAGCCAGAGTGGGATGCTTTGAATGAGAATGGCCCCATAGGCTCATATATTTGAGTGTGTTGATTCCCACTTGGTGAACTATTTAGGAAGGATTTGGAGGTGTGGCCTTATTGGAGGAGGTGTGTCACAGGGGCTGGGAGGTGAGGAGAGGCTCTGAGCTTTCAGAAGCCCAAGCCAGGCCATCTCTCCTTCCCTCTCTGCTACCTTCTCGTAAATGAGATGTAAGCTCTCAGCTAGTGTTCCAGCACCATGTCTACTTGCTTGCTGTCATGCTTCCTGTGGTGATGGATTCACTCTCCAAAACTGTAAGCCAGCCCCCAATTAAATGCTTTCTTTTATAAGTTGCCTTGGTCATGATGTCTCTTCACAACAATAGAAAAGTGGCTAAGACACAGAGACTAGTTGTAAAGCTCCACAAAGCACCCTAATGGATTCTGTCTATATGTTCTGGGAAGCTACGCAGGAGAATCTAGCTAGTGTCTCTCAAGGTCAACAAGGTGGGTTATGAGTCAAGGTGGTGGCGGGTGTGTGAGGCTGAATCTGTAAACCCTGAAGCACATGCATAAACATTTCCATCTCTTAATGTAAATAACTAGGAAAGCCATTTTAATAAAAAAAAGTTACACTTAATAATGAAATAAGATTTTGATAATTTCAGTGACCTGGAGACATAACCCACGAGTTGTGAAAGAACAGTTCTTCCCCTGATGGCCCTAACCTCAAAGTTTTCACAAGTCAAATCTATTGAATTATTGCTTGGTTTTCTAAGGGTCAAACCAATCCCAAATGGAAACTCTGTCTGTCCCAAAATCATGTCTCACAGGCACACTTGAATTCCTAGTGGTCTATAGGTCCATTTAAGTTGCAATGTTATACTTTACACCATAGCTATCTCCTGCAGTTTTTATATTATTAGCAAATAGTTCAACCACAGCATGGAAATCCTACTCTCCTACCAGCATTTAAAAAAAATTTAGCAAAATACAGATTTGAAATTCGTTCTTATTTAAAAGTAGTCTATATGCAAATCATCCCAGGTGTTTGCATGCATGATCTATCTTTGTCTGCAGTCCTGATCTGAAACCCCATGACTGGTACACAGCTTGCCACAGGATACTGAAATTGCACATTAAAACATATTCACCATGAAGAATTTCATCTCACAAAATAAACCCCAGACAAATGATAAATGTCATGTTGAGATTGCACTAACATTGTCTAGTCCAACTTCATAATATCTATATGAATTATTTGTACCAATTCCCTCTCTCTCTATTGCCAATACTTTCTGTGTTCATATAGACTAATTTAATACTGGTTGATAGATTGTCATAGCCCTGAATACACAGAAAGGCCTTGGGATGCAGATCTTGCTATTAAACAAATAAATCTGATACAGAATCACAGAATATTCTTAGCTTCTTTGCCAAGAGATAAAGATATGCCATGTGAATAAGAAATGAGAAATTTGTTGTGGCCAGACTGCATAGGCTTAGCCATTCCGAAGAACATCCTTAGACTCAGTTGTGTGCATCCACTTGTACTTCACACACTTTATCATTGCAATGGGTGACACAGAACACTGGTCAACTTAAATTCCTGTGGTTGATATATTGTGCACCCCAATAAACTTATCTGGGGGTCAGAGAACAGAATAGCTACTATATTAAACATAGAGATTAGGCAGTGGTGGTACATGCCTTTAATCCTAGCATTCCAGAGGCAGAGATTCATCTGGATCTCTGTGAGTTCAAGGCCACACTGGAAACAGTCATGCATGGTGACACATGCCTTTAGTCCCAGGAAATGATGGCAGGAAGCAGAAAGGTATACAAGGTGTGAAAACCAGGAACTAGTGGCTTTTTAAGCTTTTAGGCTTTTAGCAGCAGTTCAGCTGAGATCCATTTGGATGAGGACTCAGAGACTTCCAGTTTGAGTAAACAGGATGGGCTGAGAAGTTGTCAAGGTGAAGTTAGCTGTGGCTTGTTCTGCTTCTCTGATCTTTCAGCGTTCACCCCAATATCTGGCGTCTGAGTGTTTTTATTAATAAGACCTTTTAAGATTCATGCTACAAATCCCCCACAGGTGCATACACACACACACACACACACACACACACACACACACACACACACACACAATGTATTTGAAAGTGTAGACATTGTTGTATGACCCATGAGCACTGCAGTTCAATTCCCAGAACACACATTTAAAAAAAAAGGGGGGGGGGGGAGTCTGTGATAGCATGTATTTACAATCCCAGCTCTGAGGAGGTGGAGAAAGGTGGGTCCCTGGCACTCACTGGCCATCTAGCTTAGCCTCCTGGCCAATTCCAGAACAGTGAGAGACCCTGTGGTTGTCTTCTAACACACACACACACACACACACACACACACACACACACACACACACGGCTGTTCATTTTTAAAGCACATTTACTTCTAACCAAATCAGTGGAGCAACAGCGAATTCAAGCAGAGGCTTGCTTGTGAGGCCCCCTTCGCTGCCTAGCAACTCACAGGAAGATTATTAGAGATCACACCTGATTCAAAAACAGATCATGGCCCACTACCAGGCACTATGTGAGCTACTATTTCATGTTAGGAGACACCTTCCCTTACCCCACCATAACCCCTGACCTTGCCTCTCCAAGAGCCCTCCTTGGAGTCCTGTACTTCATCTATGGCTTCCATATTTTTGCATGTTTGTGAATTTGTATGCTTTTCCCCTGTTAATCCTCCTCCTGCCAAATTATCTCATGGCTGAGAACTTCTGCACCTTCAGAGAGAACACACAAACTTCATAGCTTCTCTATGGAAGAACCATTAAATACGAGTATTTTCTATGAAATACTATGAAACGTGTGTTTAAGACAAGTATCTTAGTTACTATTCCACTGTTGTGATAAGACACCATGTCCAAGACAATTCATAGAAGAAAGCTTTATTTGGGGCTTAGCGTTTGAGAGGGTTAGTGTCCGTGGCCAGCAGAATGGTAGCAGGCACCCAGGCACTGTCACATCTTGAGACACAACTACCAGTCAGATAGAGAGTCAATTGGGAATGGCAGAAAACCTCAAAGCCTTCCCCCAGTGACACACCTCCAACATGTCTGCACTTCCTTGTACCAACTGAGGACCAATTATTCCAACATATGGACTATGTGGCCATTATCATTCAAACCTCTGCAATAAGGAATTCAAATCTTTTTCTCTCTCCCAATGTATAACTTTCATGCAGATGTCTTATGCTCCCCCACCTCCTCACCCCTGTGAAATCCTTTGAATTTTTTCAAGGCCCTGCTATGTTCTAGCCATAAAGTGATTGGTCCCTTCCCCCTTCACTTTCTTAGCACTAATTCTTTTTAAAACTGACCTATCTTGAAAGAATGTGTGAGGTCAAATCCCAGCCAAGTGAGAGAAAGACACAGTCACCACCATTCACTTCCTGCCTCTGCGTGCCTGCTCCTCCACTACGATGAGCAGTGCACCCTCCTGAGGAAGAGTCAAGTTGCCCTGGGGAGACATTCAACTGGAGTGGTGGTCTCTTTGTGTGTGTGTGTGTGTGTGTGTGTGACCCCGAACTTACTTCTAAACACCTATCCTCCGTAAGAAACAAGATGTTAGCATTTTGATTGTACTCGGATGCTAATGAAATCTCAGTGAAGTGAGCCTATGAGAGAGATTCCTATGAACTGTCTAACTGCAGGACCATCCTTATTTGGAACATAGGTACAAGTCAGTTGCCTCTATAGCATTAGCTGGATTTTTCTTCCCTGTTGCTGCTGCAAACACAAAAAGATCATTTTAAACTGTATCCTCTTCTGCAAAATCTATGGGTCAAGCCATGACATTTTCCATTGACTTCTGTTCTGCATTTTATCTACAATATGCAGACATTTGAGAAATGCAAACCGTGACCCCCAACCCTCCCACCATGCCTTTCAGTTTAAACTCAGAATGTTTGTCACCCTTAGGAATTATGACTCAGGGCTTACAGATTCAGATGATTCTGAATTGGTGTTCCCAAGAAGGCAGGGAAGATGGGAAATTAAAGGGCAATAGGACTATCAGGAGAAGCAGATAAACTGAACATCTGTAAGACAAGAGACCCAAAATCTCTTTATATACATTTTGAGCCTTTGGCTACAACATATTTGTATTCTGGTCACTTCAAATATTTGTGACCGAGAGCTGTGACCAAAGTTCAAGCTGTAAGAGTTTCTGTTGCAGTGGATCAAAAGCCTTGCCTCCGGGAGTTTCAAATGTTCCAGCTGCCTCCAGCACACCAAGTCAAGAACAGTAACGGAGAAAAGAGATTTAGTCAACATGGTTACATTGGGAAAAGGAGACTCTAAAAGGGTTTGGTGACCCTCCAACCCATTTTGAGGCACTAACATGAGCCTCATGAAGAACTGAATGGACTGGGAGTAGGGAACGGTGTGCATAAGTATGCATTCTTGATCAGGTATGGTCTAGCTCATTGTCTCCGTTTGGTTCTGCAAGATGGGTTGAAGAATCCTTATTCTTGGAGGGTCTCCATCTGGTTCCCATAAAGTGATTAGTTCAAGAGTGCAGCCCCACTGTAACAGATAAGTACCCCCCTTTGTGAGGGTAACTTGTTTTGTGAAGTTAGCAGCGGCTCCAGTCATTTTCATCTCTTGTCATGAAGATGCGTACCCATCAGGTCTGAGAGGGTGACTCCAAAGAAAAGGTACCAGAGACAACAACAAAGCCAGAGATGGACAAGGTGACCGTTAGGCCAGTGGCTAGTTTGGTCCTTCACAGGCAGCAACTAGAATGGTGCAGCTGATGCAGAACGGACTCCTGACTCCATTTTGAAACCTTTTATAAAGTTGTTTTCAGAGTAATTTTGATTCACATAAGAAGGCCCTAAGGAAACAATTGACTCTGTTACGTGCTCAATGGCCACGTATTGTTAAGTATATCATAGAAAACTACATTTAAATTGCACCATCAGCTTATATTTCTTCACACTTATAACTTCTGTGTCTTACTGCCAACTTAACTATGCAATTACGAAATTCACCGAGGATATGAAATTGTAGCTGTGAAGTTTTTCCCAGTGAGTTTATATATGATGCTAATGCTGAATCATCGATAGTAAACACTCATACTATGAGCAGCAAGCAAGTGTCCTGAGAGTTGTTTTAATTCTATTTTAGAAGAAACTATTTTTATTTTTGCTGATCTTTTCTGTTAAATTTATTCTGAATCGTCAGAGGCAAATGAAAAGCAGTAATTCTTCAGCACCTGCATATTTCCCTCAAAAACAAATGGCTTGCT
Organism: Peromyscus aztecus; assembly: GCA_902168405.1. Classification (NCBI taxonomy): domain Eukaryota; kingdom Metazoa; phylum Chordata; class Mammalia; order Rodentia; family Cricetidae; genus Peromyscus; species Peromyscus aztecus. The sequence continues at coordinate 13,510 of CABHPQ010160565.1, read as the reverse complement.
GTTGGGTTTTTTTTATATAATACAGAAACATCCAGAAGTTTTGCTAACATTTTTGGTGTAAAGTACATATGTACTTCTTTCTCCACAAATACTCAAAATATATTCTGAAAATAAGATAAAATATTTTGGTTAATCAGTAATCGTTCCTGGATTTTTGTTGTTTGATTTTTTTAAATTTTGTTTTGTTTTATCCTACCCCTAAAGCTGTAATCAAGGTGTCTGAAAATTCTCTGAATAAAAAGTTAGCTGTTGGGAATGTAGGCAATGGAGAGACTGTCCAGTCACTGAGCTCCAGCTGTGAACTGAGACACACAATGTAGCCACAGAACGTCCCTGGGGATACTGCTGAGGCTTGGAGGAACAATTGGGTGTCACCAAGGAATTCACATGTTTCAGTGATGTGTGCTCCTTTGCCGACTTAAAAACCACAGCTCTCATTTCAGAAAGAATGAGAGAGAGTTTATTCTGGAGCCATTATGAGCAACCATGGCCCAGGAACACAGATTTACCTAAATTCCTAAATTACCCTAAATTCCATGTTCCAATGTGGCAGCAGTTTCATGAAGATTTTATAGTTTTAAAGAACAAAGAAAGTCATAAATCAAGGCAAGTTTAAAATCCATTGGTGGGTACCAGAGAGGCAGATACAATGAGATGGGGGAGCTATTTTATAGGCCCAAGATACTATCTGGTGTCATTCTTAGCTCTTGCTAAGTTAATAGCTTCTAAGAGGTTTTTATTTACTATCACGAGGCATTAGTTCACATACAGAGTGGAGCAAGGAACGGCTGTTCCAGAAGCTAAAAATAGCCCAGGATAAAGTAATTAGCCTCTGAACCTGCAAAATTCCAATCTCTCCACAGTACTGAAATTCCAAATTGGTCCACCAGTCTCTGTAGACACAGAAACTCCTTCCAGGAGGTTTTTGTTCACAGACAGACACAGGTTCTTTTCAGGAATTTTCATGCACACCCTCACACTGTGAAAATGCAGTTTCACAGATATAGATGGGCAGGTTAACCTCAGCATGGTGTCAGAATTTATATGTTCATGAACTAGATCTATTTTGTTGGCCATAACTCAGTGATTAGAGCTGCTTTCACTTGATAATGTGGCCACTGGAGATCAACGTGCTTTTGTTCCCATCTAAATTACTAATAATAACTGTCAGATCATACATTCTACTTCCCACAACGACAATAAGGTTGAAGAATGGCTACAAATGGGTTACAGAGTTTTCATGGTCCACAGACGTCCTGTGAACTGCAGAGCAGGCTCAGAGATGCTGAAGGCAGGGAGTAACCAGTGCAGTTCCTGATCAAGAAGACCTTGGGAGGGTCACTTTGAAGTGGGCAAAACAAACTGCCCTCAAGCTGGAGCCAGGGGACAGAAGCGACAATCCATCATTGTGGTGACTGTCCTGGATAAGGCTCACAAGTGGCCAGGTGACAAGTCACTGTCCCCTATGACTCAGTCTTAGTGCGCCCCTTGTATGGTCATAAGTGAGAGATGATATCTGGTGTGTTCAGTAAATTCATGGCCCTGGCTTTTCTGATATGCTCACATGTTCCCAGTGTGCTGCCACGTGTGCATTGGGCATGGGGGTAATTTTTTTACTTGTGTGAATGAGTTAGCACCCTGTGCCTTGTGGTACATTCTGGACAGGTGGTGACCATTCATTTGCACAATCAGGATGTACCATCACCCTATCTGTGCATTTGCACTCAAAGAGGAGCCAGGGCAAGGCACAGCCCAAAGCCACTGTCCCACAATATGGAACTTAGGGCAGGACAGCAACTTAGAACAGGACACAGCTTGGTCTCCAGGCTGGTCTTACTAAGACAAAAACCAGAATATGAGATATGAATGTAGACAGTGTATCTTCACTATTTCATTAATTAGGTGCCATAGTTTCACCCATCTTTTTTTATCTTTATCTGAAGAAATTCAAATGTTGGATGAGCATTGGGAAGCCATCCTTCCAAAGTGTTTGCTGGAGTTCATCAAACTTTTCAAATTAGGAAAGAAAGTGAGTGTTTGCAAATATGAGGTGAATTTTAGAGAGGTAACAAGGCTATTGATACTAAAAGTAAAAATAAATGAATTAAAAGTTACAGAGGTGCTTTTGTATTTCATCTATACATTACTGTGAATATGCACAGCAAAAAACTTGTAAATTAGATTGTTATTGAATTTGAATTTATGTGATCATTTTTTCGTTCTGACACTTCATTTAATGTTATTGAAATCAGTCTGTTTTATGATTATCACTGCATTAAATTCACTCAACAAATAGGCTATTCATGTTCATCTTCTGCTGAAATGGCTGGCACCACTCTCTTTACTCTCCTAGAAGATTTATTGAACCTACTGTATTGTTACTAAGACAGCCGTTCTAAAGTATATAATTTGTATTGGTCTGTATATACATGTGTATGAGTAAAAGAGACAGACAGATAAACAGACAGAAATAGATAAAAGCAGACAGATACAGAAGAAAGAATAACTTGTTCAGATTTAAGTGTATACAAGGTTTTGTGTTTTGAGAAAAGAAATACTTTAAGAAACAGGTATTATGGGGCTGGAGAGATAGATCACTAGTTAATAAGAGCATTGGCTACTCTTGCAAAGGACCCAGGTTCACACCCACATGGTGACTCATAACCATCTGTAAGTCCATTTCCATGGGATCCATGACCCCCTCCTGGCCTCCACGGGCTCCTGCATGCACATGTTACACATAAACTCACAGTCACATACACATAATAGTCTCTCTCTCTCTCTCTCTCTCTCTCTCTCTCTCTCTCTCTCTCTCTCTTTCTCTCTCTCTCTCGCTCTTAAATTTTATTTATATGCTATTTCTGTTCCTCATCAAACTGCTAAAAGCCATTTCAACTTTATTCTAACTTCCACTTAATTTGGCATATATTATCTATTTTTAAAATTTTTATTATTATTATTTTATTATTATTAATTTTTTTGAACAGTTCTCAATATGCACCCCAGCTGGGCTGAAACCCACAATTGTCCTGCCCCATCTTCCTAAATACTAGAATTATAAGTGTACACCCCCCAAACCTGCCCTATTTCTCTCCTTTGGATAAGGCTAAGTGCCCTAATGTTTGGTCAGTGAAAGTTGCAGTTTAGGTCCACATATCCTGCCAGCAATGTGAAATCTTATGAAAGGAGGTTCTCAGAATGTTTGCTGTAGGGCAGGCAGCTCTATAAGACCACCTACGGACTCGAGAAACTCACCCTCTTCTCGTAATACCCAACAGGTGTGCATGTTATCCTTTGTTTTCCTTCTGCATGGCCCAAATTTTACACAGTGATTTTAATAGAACAAGTTGTTCTCATATCTTTTTAGCTCCAGAATCCTGGATCAGCATCAATAAGCTTTTAATCATCCCAGTTAAGGCGATAAAACTTCAAGTGAAGGCAACTTATGGGTTCTGAATTTCTTTCCTTTTTTTTTTCCTTTAATAATAAAATTGCATTACTGTAATGAACACACAAATAAAAACACCACACAGCTAGATTAAGGTGCCACTCAAACACTGAATTTCTTCCTCTCCCTCCACCCTTCCCACCTTTTTTTTTTTTTTTTTTTTTTTATAACGAAACAGAGTTTCTTTGTGTCACCCTGGCCATTCTGGAACTCACTCTGTAGACCATGCTGGCCTTGAACTCAGAGATTCATCTGCCTCTGCCTCCCGAGTGCTGGGATTAAAGGTGTGTGATTTCTTAATATTAAAGCAACATTGAACTTCATAGTCAAATGCTCAGAGGTTGAGAAGAGGTTTAAAAAAAAATCTACCTCTTTCATTCACCTACCCTCGATTTCACTGAAGTTCCTAAGTCTTTTTACAAACTAAGCTGGCCTGCTGGCGTTTTTGATCAAGCATGTTCCAGATATTTTTCAAGTACCGCTAGAGGAGGCAGTCCAAAGAAAGCATAGATGGAAGAAAGGAAGAAAAGAAAGAAAGGGAGGAAGAGGAAACAAAGATCATAGAGAAACAACCTGGCAATCTAGAAAGAAAGATGCACTATATTAGTCTATTATCTATACATAAGTTAGTAAGTGACTAATGTGTGATTTCCAATGTTCAAGGGCAAAACCAGACATGGGCAGAGATGATTAATGGGACACATCATTGTCTTTTACAAAGTGGGTTGGGACACTGGGAACACCTTTTCCATACAGGATTCTATTCAAGTAATCACTATGTAAAGAAAGGAAGTCAAAGAATGGAACACCTACAAGAAGAATCATAGTGGAATATTTGAAGATGCTTTCTTCTTGATGAGGAGTCCCAGACAGGAAAGTTGGGGAATGCAATACCTTCAATTTGCAGGTCCAACAAAGATGACTTATGGTTCTGGGAAAGCATTAGCTTGTCATCAGTTTTCGTCATGCTGCAGTAGACTTGACATTCTCATGAGCAGACCATAGGGACACTCTGTTCCTTTTCAGTGAGCAGATGCAGTGTAGCGTTGGACAAAGTCTATTACGCCACTGCCAATCCACAGATGATGCTTAAGGATTCATTTTCTGCGTCAGACTCACATTCTCAGTTCTTATTTTACTGGAGGAGAAATCACAATGGTTTTGTCGATTTCGTTTGTGTTGTAAAGGTCACCACGCTTCTGAGAAGGTATTCTCTGTAATTAGGTGAGTTATTAGAAAAGACAAATGGTGAGAACTCTAACCATGTGACTATCTTCTCCTTAGGAAGCTCATCGAGACCCACCTGAAGACCATCCCCAGTCTTGCATTTTCCAATCTGCCCAATATTTCCAGGATGTAAGTAATTATTTTCATATACAGAGAACTTTGCAGTTGTGACATACTACCTTCTAAATGTATTCTGTCCAAAAAAAGCAATTTCTATTGTACTTGCATAAGTCAATGGCATCTGCATTTTTTAATGTATTTGAAATTTTTATTTAGATGATACTTACCTGCTCAGTTACATCTCCACTTTTTGATCCTTTTAAGTCTAATGCAAATTTAAATTCGTTTGGTCATGTCAAATTCACCATTTTTGTGTATTTTAGTATCTCCTCAGATATGACAAAAACCTTAGCTGAGAATTTCCAGACATTTATGTGTCTCTCTTTTATCCATTCATCCTAGATTTTTGTTGATTCATTTCCACCTAATAAAATGCAAACGTTTACAATTTGTCACAAATGCAACCAATCATTTCAGATTTCTCTCACTTAAGAATGAATTAAAACCAATTCTATGCCTTAAAAACAGAGGTATGGTATGCAGACAGATGAGAAAAGGAACTCGCACATTAACCTGACAATCACTGTCTGTGTGTAGATTTATACCCATTAGTGATTAACTCTGAGTCACCAGTAATCCATTGGTGTCCCATTAAGGAAAGAAATAAAAAGCGCTTTCTCCTTAAAATCATTTAACCAAGGGCAAGTTCAAATTTGAATTTCCTACTTCATGCTCCCTGTGTCTGCCCGCCTCTGTCCGCTGTTTGAGTCTGAATTAGAGTCTGGTTAGAGGCTGTATCAATCAGCCCCTGTGTCTTTGTCTTCCATCTGTGTACATCTGTGTGTTCTGTTGTGTGCGTGTGTATCTGTCTGTGTGTCCCTCTCCGCTCTGCTCTGTATTTATTGGACAGGATAGAAATCATCAATGAGGAAGAAATGGAACTCTTTACAGAAATCTTGGATAGAGTTTTACAAGGATCAAATCACCAACTCCAACTGACCCCAGCTGACCCAGATGACAAACAGTTACAAAAAAAAAAATTGTTAATCAACCAATATCCATAAATGGATGCTTTTAACTTTTAGGGTAGGTTTTAGGAAGTTGCTTTCAACTTTGGTATTTGCTGCTTTCAGCAAATAACGCACATGTGTTATTCTCGGTCGGGACATAGAAGAGTACATAACTTAAGATTACTACTATGGATTGGCTTGGGTTGCAAAAGTTGACTACATAGGAAATCCAAGGCAAGGTCAAGTTGGTTATGACACTGTTCTCTTAAAAGCAGGTGAAACAGGCTGAAGACACAGTACACTAGTGGTCTTAAATCTCAAGTGATCTCAAGTTGTATTATCACGGGTTAGAATTAGAGTCAAGGTGCAAACAGAAAGCTAGTGAAGAGACTGGTGTAGTATCCTGGTGAAAGGGGAAAGAAAATTGAGTAACAGTGATTAATTAGGATTAAAAAAGACACAGACATTTGAAAAATAAATGATGGAGAGTTTAAAGTGATTGACTTAAGGATTGTATCTGATTTCTGTGTGGGAGATCTGTGTGCTTAATGAGCATATCCATTGGTATAGAAAAGAAAAATATTGCCCATTTGCAGTGGAGGGTAAATGGTAAGTTAGGAATTCTGTTTGGGGCATGTGGCATTTGAGGTGTGTGTATATTCTGCAGACATATGACATAGATATATTTTTTTACTCAGTCAACAAGTATTTATTTCACTTCAGCTATGTGCACTTACTGCTCTAAAATTATATTCAACTGGGAGGAAACAGATAATGAACCAAAACATAATAAAGTAAATTATATGTTTATTCAGATAGAAAGAATACATACAAGAAGGGGAAAATGCGTGATATAATAAGGAATATTGGATGTTCTGGTCACATGCAGGTTCAGGGGAGTGATGTGAGTAGAGACTGAGATTTTTGGAAGTCATAAAAAGTCTCAAGCCGGGCGGTGGTGGCGCACACTTTTAATCACAGCACTCAGGAGGCAGAGCCAGGTGGATCTCTATGAGTTAGAGGCCAGCCTGGAACAGAGCGAGTTCCAGGACAGCCAGGACTACACAGAGAAACCCTGTCTCTAAAAACAGGCTCAAGTACAAGGCTGTAGAATGGGAGATGCTAAAGGGAGAAACAAGAACAACCTTAAGAGCTTCTGGTCCTTAAGGAGGCGGAAGAGGATCACAGCCAAACAGAATTAGGTGATGTAAGAAAACAGTCCCTTCCTCCACTGTCACGGCAAAGTTACTGGTGGGTAATTCAAGGAACTTCTATCTCCGGTTTCAACCTTTTCTAGAAGAAGTTTGTCTGCTAAGATGGGTGATGAACAGCCAAAATTCGAAATATTATATAATAAAGAATAGGCAGTAGGAGGAGGGGTGACTAAGAAATAGATGATACTCGTGAAGATTTGAAAGTCTCAATGAGGCATCCCCCAGGGAGCCAACACTGGATTTACCAGTCTAAGATTTCCTGTACCTTTAGAGCACTTAATACTTGCTGCATTAATCCCACTTGATAGTCTGCATCTCCCAGCTCTGTGAGTTCCTTGAAGCTAAGGAACAAGTCTGTCTTATTAATGCTCAGAAAGATATCTGACATAAAGTAAATGTTCAATAGATAGATATGCTGTGTATACACACAGTAATAATAGTTAAAGCTGTAGTGTATCTCAGGGGAGGAAAGTGGAGATCACCAAGATGACCCTAGGTTTGCCCGGTAAATTAAAGATCTCCAGCAGTTATTCCGGCAAATGTTTCAATAGGAGAAAAGTACCCTAATTTGTATAATAGGTTGTATAGTCATAGTAATTGAGTAACATTGACATGCGATGAAGAGATGACATCTTGTTTTTTAAAAAATAAAAATGGGATGAAACAGTCGTTGCTTCAGTCCCAGTGAATAAATGATTCCTATATTTAAGCTATAACATACCCTGAGTTAGAGAAACCAGAACTTCTGTTCAGTGTGGTAGGCAGAATGAGGATTTCATAGGATTATGAAAATTCAGTGGGAAATGTGGGGCAAAGGCTGTGAGGCAAGCATAGGGAAGTAAGTTGCCAGTCTTCAGAATGAATCTTATTCCACTTGCACCCATGAAAAACTCTCTATGGTCCCTAAACAGTAAATTGATTCCATGAAAAGTGTTCTGAGATAATGTTTGGATCAAAACAATTTATGTATTGATGCTTAGCCACAAAGGACAAAGGGCTGGGAAACCTGATAAATCAAAGGTTGTTTGTTTATAGAATAAATAATTCCAAACAATCAGCACAGGGCCACCAGAATAGTAACAGACAATTACTGCCCCTCTTATGAAGAAAGTCACTTAGTTACAATTACCAAGGAAGCTTTTCAAAAAATGTAAGGGCGTGGCCCAGCCCTCATAACCCTGAATCAATGATCCTGGGATGATCTTGAACATCAATGTGTCCAGTTTGTTCAATTCTATGTTCAGGGCTGAGAATCTCTGTTACGACTATGTTAATCATTCATTTTTCCCAAATGTCATAGAAGTGCCTCTCAGTAGACAATGGTCATTGAATCATCTAAAACAACATAGCTTACATACAGATTCACAACTGCTCATGTAAATGAATGTCTCTCTTTTTCCCTCTTTAAGTACCTAAATCGTTCATTTGCATAATATTTTGCTCAATAATTTCAAGACAAATCCTGACTTTGCAGTTTCATTCAAAATCAAAAAGATAGTTCTTAAGAGAGAATGTAGTCTATGTACACTAATGCATTAGTGATGAACTCTGATTACCAATAATGCATTATGTCACATTAGGGGAAGAAATAAAAATCTCTTCCCCGTGGAGCCATTTAACGAAAGGGAGTCCAGACTTGAGTTCTCTACTTCATGTTCTCTGTGTCTTATGTCCTCTGTCTGTCTGTTGTATGAGTTTTAATCTGTGCCTGCCTGAGCCCTGTCTGACTGTCGGTGAATCTGCCCTGTGTCTCTGTCTGCCTCTGTCTCTCTGTCTGTCTCTGTCTCCATGTGTGTGTATGTGTGTTGTGTGTCTGTCCCTCACAAAAGGTTTCACTCTATCTTTATTGAGCAGCCAGAAAGCATCATATGGGGAGGAATGGGCAACTTTACATGAATCTTTAATTAAGTTTTTACTAGGTACTGTCACTGGCTCCAGCTGATCCCAACTGACCCAAATAACAAACACTGTTTATCAACCAATATCCATAAATGGATGCTTTCAACCTTTATGGTAGATTTTTAGAAAATTGCTTTCAACTTCTGTATTTGCTGCTTTCAACAAATAATACACATGCATTGTTACAGGACAAGGTCAAGGAAAAGCACATAATTTTTGTTGTTTTTGTTTTTGTTTTTTAAGACAGGGTTTCTCTGTGTAACAGCTCTGGCTTTACTAGAATTCACTTTTCAGGCCAGGCTGGCCTTGAACTCACAGGGATCTGCCTGCCTCTGCCTCCTGATTGCTAGGATTAAAGACATGTGCCACCACACTCTGCTAAAAAGCACATAATTTAAGGTTACAGCTATACATTAGCTTAGGTTGTAAAAGTTGATTACATGGGAAATCCAAGGCGAGGAAGGCAGGTTGTCACATTGTTCTCTTAAAAGCAGGTCAAGCGAGCTGAGCACACAGGACGCTAGCAGTCTTTAGTCTTAATTGACTTCGAGGTGTGACTTAATTGGCTGTGAGGTCGAGCACAAGTTCCAGTCTCCTAGAATATAAGAGATATTTTCAGAATACTGCACCATCACCATAGTCAACACCCTCTGGAATGCTCTACTAGGGAAATGCCATTTTACCCTTTAATTCTTTGGAAATTTCATTTATATTCCCATGCTTTTAAGCCCTTTATTTAAAATGCTTCTTATGCACTTCAATGTTCTTTTCTGATGCTTTCTGGTTTTGCTATTTTGAGTAACACATCTACTCATCTATTTATTTATGAATTCACTGAGCATATATTTACTGAGCCTGCTTAATGCTAAGAACTATAAAGGCACTCATAATTCAATGGTCAAAAGCAGTCACAAACCTCCACATTAGATAACTTACAGTCTAATAACATGACACAAAGCAAATGCTACTCAAAGATGCACTGTGATTATCTATGAAAGAGATGTTCATAGTGCTGTGAAGGTATACTATGGTAATTTTAGCCTCTTCGGGAAGCAGGTAGTGAGTTTCTGAAGAAAGTGACATTTGAGGCCTGCAGAGGTACGGAACATAAAGTATTGGGAAATTTTAGACATACTGGGATCTGGGGAAAAATTGTAGCTAGAGCCTACACACGTGATTTGTGCATGGCCTAAGCTTTAGAAAGGCCCTAACAAAGAATTTATTTTAAAAGAAGGTATGTTTGAAAGACAGATGTGCTGGCACATATTTATAAATCCCAGTACTCTGGAGGTTGAAATAGATAGCTATCTGGGGATAGCTGGCCAGCCAGCCTAGTTTACTTAGGGGCCTCACACCAGTGAGAGACCTTGTCTGTAAAAGCAATGTGGATGGCATCCTGAGTTAGAACAGTCAAAGTTTCCTCTATCCTACACACACACACACACACACACACACACACACACAAATACACTTGTTCATCTGCACACACGTGCACCTGCATACAACATGAACACATGCATATATGTACATAAAAAATAGTGTGCTTATATCACAGACACTCTCGCACATCAGTGTTTATTGTCGCACTTCTCACACTACTGAAATTATGGAACCAACCTGGGTGTCCATCAATAGGAGTGGATAAGAAAATGTGGTTTATAGACACAATGGAGTTTGTTTCAGCCATAAAGAACAGAAGGTTAAGACAACCGAAGACCATCATGTTAAGTGAATTAAGCCAGTCTCAGAAAGACACATACTGCAAGTGTCCTCTCACTTGTGGGTCCTAGACTTTATAGATGCATAAAGTCACATATATGCAGATAACATGGAAACAGAAGCAATGCCGTCCAGGGGAACAAAGAGGTCTGATGGGAAAGGGGTGGAGCGAGAAAAGATAGAGAGCAGCGGAATACAGGGGGATGTGCTAAAAGCACATCGTATACTTGCATTATAATGGCCTGTGCAAACCAATATGATAAAATGAAATAGAATGTTTGGAGTTCGTTGCTAACTTTCTACTTTGTCTTATTTTTTTTAATGTTCAGCTATTTATCTATAGATGCAACTCTGCAGCGGCTGGAACCACATTCTTTCTACAATTTGAGTAAAATGACTCACATGTAAGTACAAGGAAAAGTACAGAATAGAGCCAAACCACAACCGCCATTAAAAATATCCTTTTGTGTTTGTTTATTTTATTTTTTGTGGTGTCGGGTGTGCCGCGATATGCATTCATAGGTCAGAAGACGACTTGCAGAAGTCCATTCCTTCCTTTCACCACGTGGGTTTGGGAGACAGAACTCAGGTCATCAGACTCAGTAGCAAGTACCCTTACAGGCTGAGTCATCTCACCAAACCCACAAAGAAAGTTCTTGAGAATGTGGCAGCATTCGACTCAAAGTAAAATTACTGCTAAAGGGAATGATTAGGAAAAAGAAACATGGTCCCATCCGGCCATATATTCTGTGCAGAAGAAGATGAACATCAGCGGAGGGGGTAAATGTGTGGGTAAATATAAATAGATTCTGACTGCGTAAAAACAAAACCAGTGGAATTTAGAATATGGGCAACCCATGCTCTGCACAGTAGTCTGGCATCCTAAAACTATGCAGACTGGAACTGGGTAAAGGAACTCAACTACCAATGAGAAAAGCTTGAGTACTTTGTGACATTTAAAATTTTTGTCAAAACATTAAAATTTCTCTTACTGTTGCAAACATAGAATGAAAGAAAAGATAGTAAATCTAATATTGTTTGAATGCACGATTTTAAGCATCAAAAAATATTTAGAATTACAGAATTTAATTGGGTTATAAAAGCTTATTAAGAAGTTTAAACTGTGCTTGCCCGTTTTTGACTTTGTTATACTATTTTTTATGTACATATATGCATGTGTTCGTGTGTATGTAGGTGCATGTGTGTGCAGATGAACAAGTGTATTTGCGTGTGTGTGTGTGTGTGTGTGTGTGTGTGTGTGTGTGTGTAGGATAGAGGAAACTTTGATTGTCATAACTCAGGATGCCATCCACATAGTTTTTACAGACAAGGTCTCTCATTGGTGCGGGGCACCCAAGTAGAATAGGCCAGCTGGCCAGCCATCCCCAGATATGTCTATTACATCTAGGAGTTACAAGAAAGTATCTTTCTAATGTCTTTGCAAATTCTAGGTCTGGATGCTAACATTCAATCTTCTTTCTTCGGTGTAATAAACTATCTCCAAGAATTTCCTTAGTGTGTGTGTGTGTGTGTGTGTGTGTGTGTGTGTGTGTGTGAGTGTGTGTGTGTGTTTAGGAGATTGGGAGGTTTTTGATGGTTGTTATGGTTTAGTTTGGTTTGGTTTAGGATTTTGAGACTCATTCTGTAGCCCAAGCTAGCCTCAAACTTGCAACAATCCTCCTGCCTTGCTCTCCTAAATGTTGAGATGATAGACATAAAACACCATGCCTTTGAGGTAAAGCAGGGGCGTGGTGGGGTTGAAATAGGGTTTCACTATGCAGTTCAGGCTGGTCAAGAACTATGTACTACGAGCTGGCCTTGAACATCCACAAGTAGGCCCTGTGTTTTCATCTCTGTTCATCAATTCTCTTTCAATTAACTGATTTCATATTGATCTGCTACTAAGAAACTCATAGGTGATACACTGTATTCCTTATTGTTCCTGAGTAAACTGAATTGTGATGGCAATTACCAGTGACTGAAACAGTGATGTGATTGGCCACCTACTATGATTCCCTCTGTTGTCTACCCAATGGTGTGTGTAGTGAAGCCTGGGCTACTGCAAGCGAGGCCTTCCTCAGATTTCCTCCAAATTCAACCTGGAGGGCTGGTCCCCTCCACACTGCTGCGCTGAACCCCGCTGTGTTTCTTCTTTACAGTGTCCTTGCTTTCTCAAAGCACAGGTAGCTTCCTGCATTCTTGGACTGTGATCAAGAATTTCCAAATTGTTTGATTCAGATTCGCCCTCACAGGTGAATGCTGGGATCTTATTCCAACTGGACTTTCACTGCCTCTGGTGAGAGGTTCTTCACTGCTTACCTCCTGCCCTTCTTCCCCTCTGTCTGTCAAAGGCCTGTGCTGGTTGTATTTTATCTTTTGTTTAAGTATCTTTTGTTTAGACCTCCGTTGTATTTCCCCTTACTCCTTGCAGGGTCCCCCGTCCCCGACAGCTCCTCTCTTCTCTTCTAGACCGTCACTTGGCATGCTTACTTACCTGAACGGTCCATTGCCCTTTTGCCCACTGCTGTTGGTGGGCTGCATGACCTCTCACTGTGACTCTTTGGTGCCACTCACTCAAGTTCACTTGTTCAAATAATTGCCTTTTATAAAGCAATTTATGGCTGCAAACCATACCTAGACAATTTTCAAACTCTCCTGTTTCCCATTTGTTTGTCTTTGGTAACAACTCAAGCTCTCCTCCCCAAATGGTAAATTCTAGCAAGCGTGCCACTTGTCTTAGAAAAAGAGAGAAAACCACCTTGTCCAAGGCAGGATTGTCATGTGAATGTGGAATAGGGTGCCCAGTGGCTTCACTCTGTCTAGGATAGAGGGAATTCCAAAGATACATGCCTTTCAGTTTCAAACCATGATAGTTTTGAGTCTTAGGTAGGATCTTGGTTGGGTATGAATCATAATTTAATACTTTTGTTTGT
>CABHPQ010160564.1:0-22696 GCA_902168405.1 Peromyscus aztecus | reverse complement strand
ATGGCTACATATCAGAAGAACAACAATAAAATAGCTGTGTTCTCAAAGAAATGAAGAAGTAATTCAGATGATACAGGCCCCAGGCTTCCCCATTCCTTCCTGTATCCAGAGCAAAGTGGACCGTGCACTTGGGGGCAGGATCAGGGCTGATTCACTGCGGTGATTCTTAGAGGCCAGAGTCTTGCATTCCCGGGACAGGAGTTCTGTCTCCTGTCGGCGCTTCCTTTAACCTAGCAAGCCTGGCTCCTACCACGTGAGACTGGAGTTCAGCTGTGCCAGCCTGCCCTTGGTGACTGCTTTTAATGCATTTTAGAGAGGCAAAAGGGATCTCACACAGAAAGATTAGAGCAGGCCCTTAGAAACTGCTCAGAGCTACTTATTAAAGGAAGCCACAGAGATAATTAAAAGTAATTTTGCCAAACTCCAAAAGGGCACTGAACAAAACATGAAAGGTTTGGGAGCAAATGAAACTCGGCTGTGAGCAGAAACGCAGCTCAGCAGTCATTGCCAGAGCGTGCGTGCACACTCCAGATAGTTCAAATGCAAAATTCGATGAAGCCATAGTGTGGGGTTTTAATGTAAATACATAGTTATTCTAGCACAGCCCCACATAAAGAGGAGAGGGCAGAGCTCTCACCGCAAAGCACAAAGAAGGAGCGATAAACAGAAGAACCGGATTGACGGGGCAGGAGCACTTTTGTTAGTGATGGAGTCTTATTAATAGGAAACGGAGGAGCCTCACACGCTGGAAGGCTGGGAAATGCACCCTTTGACCTCACTAAGATTGGCACATTTGTTCCAATATGGCTTTTACCCTCTTCATTTGTCCACTTATTTGATGTCCACTCATTCGCTCACTAAGCAATCAGCCTCTGGAGAGCTAGCTCCCGTCTCTTGTCCCCTTAGAGAAATTCCCTCAAGGGGTCACTTATTAATGTATACATGTGAATACACTGACAATGGCTTCGCTTCTGCCCTCTTCCTACAGCGGCACCCTCTTCCTGTCAGTCACACGAACCCGCCTCTGCCTACTGCTGTTCCCATTCTCTCGGCCAGCCACGTGTTCTGACATTGTTGTATGTCCTTTCCTAAGACGGAAAGTACCAGCCACATGAGTGGAGATGAGTAAGTTTGAAAACATACATGGTCACTACACACAGCTCACCAGCTGACTAACAGGATAGGAAGCTAACCCCAGTGTGTCGACAAGGTATCTGCCTCTTGGAAGAAGACCCTGCTATAATTCTGGTTTGTATCCTCAGAAGCATGTGCCAAGTTGGTACAGAGAAAGCCAGAGACAAGCGACAATGGGAGATGTTGACTTTGACTGCATGCAGGACAAGGACCAGGCTGTTTGCCCCCAGACACCTGAGCTGTTGCTCTGCGCCTCGTGGGCTGGCTTCGCTTTTGCTTTCATTGGACCTGTGAACTGGGGCCCCGGATCCTGACTTTGAGATAAACTGAGGCTGTCAGCACATGGAGAACAGAAGACATCCTCCCACATTGTGCTGCCTTCCTTTAAACATCAGCCAGTGAGGTGCGGAGTAATTAAACCATGATTCCTGAGTTCACATTCCTTCCTAACAGCTAAGAGAAGCCTGACACTTAGTTCTGGGCAGTAACTATTTACCTGTAACATGCATGCAGGAATATCCACACACTGGAGGCCTGACTGTGGGAGGCTGAATGTCACCCAACACATGCAGCCTTCCTCCTCTTCTATAGGCTACAGTGTTTCACCTCGACCACAAGACTCATTCTCCTTGATGGGATATTATGACAATAGCCAAAACCTGAAATGTGCCCCACCCCACCACACTGGCTGGCTTGCTCTTCTGTGTTCAGATTCCAACAGCAAGCAGCCCAGCCTTCCCAGAGGGAATTCTACATAGCGGATCTGATTCCAACCCCAGCAAAAAAAAAAAAAAAAAAAAAGGCAAGATGGTCCAGCCAGGTCTACAGGTCTACAAGTTGAAGCTGAGTTCAGCCTTAAGGACACTAAAGAAACAGTCAAGCTTCAGCGAGAAGACTGAATAAACAGATGATATTGTGAGCGGCCGCTGCTGAATAACTGAGTCCATGGTATGAATGGGGCCATAAAGGAGTGGTCAGGAGGCCTCTATAGGATTCAAATCAGAATAGCACTGTACTTGGCAAGCATGGGATTAGAGCATGTGGAAGATATTAAATACTCTGGACATTGGATGGCTTTCCTTGTCTAAAGCCATCTCTGTGTATCTATCTAATAACACCAGTAGTGCTACAGAGGCCAGAAGAGTCAAAACGGCAGGACTGATGCTCCTTGTCTGCACACAGAGTGCTGGGAAGCAAGGACTGCCCCTGCCCACATCAGTAATCTTTCATCTTTAGAATTCATGGCCTAAATCCTCCTGTTCTCTGATAAATGTTTATCTTTCGACCTGCTAAATCTAAAGCAGGTTCCAAGTATTTTTAAAATTCTACAAGCGAAGGCCAGTTTCTTCAAGGCACCTGCATATTTAAATTTTAAGGATTTATTTATTTTTACGTGTGTGTGTGTGTGTGTGTGTGTGTATGAGAGAGAGAGAGAGAGAGAGAGAGAGAGAGAGAGAGAGAGAGAGATATGAAGTTGTGTGTACCACATGTATGGCTATTGCCATCAGAGGCTGGATAAGGGTGGTAGATCTCCTGGAACTGGAGTCATAGATGGTTATAAAAAACCAAGTGGATGTTGGGAACTAAAAAGCAGGAAGTGTTCCTAACCACTGAGCAATCTTTCTAGTCCCTACAATACCAATTTATGTAGATATGATGTTATTTCCAAACACTCAGGAAATGATGCATTTCACTCGTAATGGTGACAGATGTATTTGTACCCCCATGTAATGATGAAGAGACCATGACTTTAGACTAATATTTGACACCAATATTCGACAGCAGAAAGCTCCTGGAAACTGAATGTACAACTCTAATCATGATATAATCCAGCAGTTTTTCAAGTCAAGTATTTCTCAAATTTTTTGGAAATCTTTTAATACTATTTTGCAGTTTGAAGCCAGGAAGAAACAATTATACAGTATAAGCCATGCTCCGCAAGGCAGAGGGCACTGTGGGATGTGATGGAGAGAGCAGAGAAGGTCACAGTGTGAACTGTATGTAAACCTCCCCTTCCCCACACCAGACAACACTTCTATCAGCAGTTAACTCAGTGTTCATAAACACTCTACTTTAAGAAACAGGAAATATCTGGTTCAGTAGAGAGTTGGTACCAGACGGGTCAAATTAAACTTTGAAAATAATTAAGTTGCTTAATACTTTGAAAGGTCAAGTGGTGTGTAGGTCCACTGCAATGGACTGAGCAATGTGGACTGCAGTGTAAGGAAAGCTTGGGCTTAGTCTCTGTCCTGTTGGGACCTCTGCTAGTGCATCCAAGTCAGGATGATGGATTAGAGAATTCATTAGCTCTTTTAGGTTTTAATTCTCTCTTTCCACAGTTAGAGAACAAGGCTCAGCATATAGTCACTCTATGAGTACTCTGCTTTGTGCCTCCCTTGCTTCCTGGTCACTAATATCAGTGGGGCTGATGTCTTCTTATATTAGTCATTTTTCTCATTGATGTAACAGAATAACTAACAAAAGCCACTTAAGAAAGAAGAGGTTTGCGTTGTCTCAGGGTTCAAGGGTGCTATCTATCACTGTAGGTATGCCGTGGTTTCAGGAGCATGAGGCAGCACACTGGACCCACAGTTCAAGAGCAGAGAAAGGTGAATGCTGATACTTAGAGTTCACTTTCTCATTTTAATGCATTCTGGTACTCAAGTGCATGGAATGGTGCTGTCTACATTCAGGGTGGGTCTACCCACTGCAATTAACTCAATCTAGAAAATCTCTCACAAATGTGCCTAGAGATTTAACTCCTTGGTGAGTCTAGACCCCATCAACTTGACAATCAGTGTTAACTATCACCAACATGTATGTTGTTTTTGAGTATATTTTTAATTATTTTTATTTATTTATTTTTAGATAGGGCCTTATTGTCTAGCTGAAGCTGGCCTCAAACTCCCTATGTACCTCAAGTTAGCTCAGTCTCTGGTTTTCTGGCCATAATTTCCCAAGACTAGATTCACAGATGTGTATCACCATGCACCCTCACATTTTCATTCTACAGTAGAAGGAATTATAGCTCAAAGAAGACACAGTGAGGTTGACAGCAATACATGTTTGAACTAGAAACCAGTCCAAGGCAAATGCTCCTGACTCCCAACGATAGACGCAGAAAAAAGAAGAGTGGTTTAGGTGAATATGAGACAGGTGTTCGGGAAGAACTAGTGCCCATGTACATGAAAGACAGGTGCCATTCCATAAACTCAGCAGAGTCACCAACATCATTCTAAATGAAAATAAGAACTCACATGCTTTGTTCTCTACCAAACAAATATTTTGACCATAATAAGAATGTGAAAAATTCAATTCATTCAAATATAAAAAAATAATACCAAGAAAAATCCTATCCTTAATACAATTTCTAAAGAAGAAAAGAAAAATCTATTTGGTTTTGGTCTTCAAACACTGAGTCAGGATTCAATTCAAGTTGCTTCATTGACTCTTTCCCAGGAAACTGCAACTACACACAGAGCACAAACCCAAGATAAATGTGAAAACAGAAAGCAGTTGTGAAAAAAATTATGTCAATGTTAGTACTGTTGATGTACATAAAGTGACCCTATTACAATAATTTCATCCAGCTAGACTTCATCAGTCACAAAGGGAAGTGCATTCTGATGCCTAATACAAGTATGGATGTCTTTTTTCTTTTAAGGAATGTACATCTGAATCACAATGCAGATTTCTATTTTGTGTATCATTCAACTTTAAAGCCAACTGGTACAAGAAAGTAAGAGAGATAGGACATCTTCCTGGACCCAAGCTCGCTCTTTGCCCTTGCCCATGTTACCGATAAAAGATTTCATATGGAAATCGGTGCAGACACTGAACTACATGTTACAAGAGAGCACGGAGTGAAGACACTATAAGAAAAGATGTTCATATTGTGCCAAAAATACAATTTACTTGTTTCCATACTTTGAGGGAAACAATTTTCTCTGTCAAGACACACATATCCACAAAACATACATTTTGCTTACTGTTGCATGATACTATATAGACTCTATATAGTTGATGTGTGTGACCTGAATGAGTATAAATGTACCACAAGCATGCAGTAGTCCCAGGAGGCCAGAAGAGAGCATCAAAGGATACCCTGGAACTGGACTCACTGGTTATTAATCACCATGTGAGTGCAGAAACCTGAACCCAGACCCTCTGCAAGAGCAATAAATACTCTCAACTACCACTCCAGGCCTAGGAAGATAATTTGTCATGAGAAACTATGCCCCAGGAAAGCATACTTGATAAGTCTGTGCTTATGGATCATATGAATAAGTATATTTATATAATGAGTTTCATATTACAAAGAAGATATGGGTTTGTATTAGTTACTTGGCTTACTTCTTTGTCAAAACACCTGGCAAAATGGACTTCAGGAAGGAAGGGTTTGTGTTGTCTCACAGTTCCAGGGGACACAGTCTATCGTAGTGGGGGAAGGAACGGCAGAAGGCAACTGGTCACACAAGCCCAATAGACAGGATGCAAAGAGAGATAAAGGTTTGTGATCTGCAGGCTTTCTTCTTTTTATTCAGTCTGGGCCTCCAACCCCTAAAGTGGTTCCAGCCACATTTAGAGTGTGTCTTCCAACCTCAGCTAACCGAAATACAAAAACTGTTTTACAGATGGATCCACATATTTGTTTCCATGGTGATTCCAAATCCTGTCACAATGACAGTCAAGATAGCTCATCACAGGGTCTGAGTCCCGACAGGTAGATACAAGTCCTCTCAAGGGCACATAGGTGTGCATCAGGAGGGAAAGCATAGGTCTGTGGACATAATACTGAACGTCTCCCTGGAACCTCAGTTCTGATGTTAGGCTTTGGAGTGATCGATCTAACACTTCTCTTGAACAAATATTGGACAGACTGCACTTCCTTAAGAAGAAAGTATCAAATTACATGACAGAGAACACACATTAGGCATCAAGATTGTGAATGCAGAGGTTCCATGGGGCTGTGAAACGTCAAGACTCTCCTAGCTTTTGCTACATTATTCTCTTCAGAGGAACTTCATCCTCAGACTGAACCCAGGTAGAAAAGAACAACTTCCATAGCATAGAGTGTCATCTTCACAAGTTTATCCAGAAAAGAATGGCCATCTTTCTAAACAACTTCCCATCACTTCAATATAATATCTAAGAAATCATCTTATAAGACTTTATTTTTTTTTAAAAGAAAGGAAGTATTTCTTTTGACTGACAGTGTCCTAAGTTCTAGTCCATAACCCTGGACCCATAGGAGGCAATGTGTCACAGAGGGACCTAATGTGATGCAGAAGGTACTTGCCTCATGGAAGCTGGGAAGCAACGAGAGAGAGGAGGGTGCTGAGGTCCCCAAATCCCTTTCAAGGAAGTGAGCTAATGACCTCATTTACACTCAGAGCCCCTGAAGGTTCTCTAAGCAGTACAATAACCTGGAGGCCAAGCCTTCAGGACATGGATATTAGGGAGAAATTTAAGATGTGAACCATAATACCCCCTCTGTTTAAGAACAAAGGAAAAGTACCTAGTAGGGCCTCTCCAAACAATGTGGGTACCCTCCAAAAATATAACTCATCAGGAGATCTAAAATGAGCTTAGCTCATGTCGGTATTGATGCTGAAGCAGTGGAGTACCGTCTTTCCTTGGAATGGCTGTATTGGAAGGGTAAACATAGAACAAGGAATTCAAAAGCAAAAAGAAAGGGGTAACTAGAGAGGGAGCAAATGACTGTCTAATCCAATTCTATGTTACAGATATTCTAAAACAGAACATTTAAAATTCATCCACATTGTCTAGTCAAATTGAGGGCTTAGAAGAGCATGTTCATTTCTGAATGGTTTTTATGTTACTTACTTTCCTTATTGTTGTGACAAAGTATCAGACACAGCAGCATGAGAGAAGAATTTGTTTCAGCACAGTCTCTTAGTAGGGACTCCGTCTGCCATGAAGGAAGGCATGGTGACTGTAGCATGAGGCAGCTGGTTACACTACAGCCCCAGTCAGGAAGTGGACAGAGAGGAAGGCTGGAGGGCCTTTTACTTTCCTGGTGTTTCTTTGTGTCAACTCAGCATCCAGGATGATGGGACCATCAGTTAGAGTAGGACTTCTTTCTTCATATGCCTCTCTGGGAACAAAACATCCAAAGGTTTGTTTCCACAGTGATTCTCAACTTACACAAGTTGAAAAGGAGATGCACTATCACAGGTCTCTCTGGGAGTTAGACCAGTCCTAGGCACTGTTGGGTCCACACCAAAAGGATTCTTTGGGAAACACAACCCAACATCTGTAGGCTGGTCACACACTTGGTCTGGTTTTATTATGGCTGCTTTCCACACTGCCAAGGAAGTCAGGAACATTTCACAACTATATATATAAATATCTGATCCCCAAAGGTTTCTTCCTGTCCCCCCACATGATATAAAAATACAAGGATTTTTTTTAAATCTCGAATACAGTATATCTTCCTAGATCTGAAACCTACCAATTGGCCAAGCATGTGAGCTATAGAATTCACTGTTTTCTAGATAAATACAACCCAACCCTGTGTGCCCCTGAGACATTCTTCTTCCTAGTGCCTTTCCTCAGAAGCAGCATCTCTCGTTCTCCCTCCCCAAGAGCTCTTGTTTATTTCCTGTGAAGGGATGGTGGAGATTATGGTTTTAGGACTTTGACACACAGTGATTCCTAAGAGCATCCATGAAAGAATCCTGTGTCTCCAACCCCATAGCATCCCACTCTGAGTCCTCCAAATCCCAACAAGGTAGGACAGAATACCAGGCACGAGCTTTGAAAATCTCCTTTCTCTTGTGAAGGATGTAGGACTGATGGAGTGTCATTTTTCCTATCTCATTTGACAATCATATGAAGATAGCAATTCTGACCAGCAGTTACCAGTTAGAAAAATGGAACCCAGAATCCTGAAGAGGGAGAATCAGGAATTGCATCAGCATCTGGCTGGTATATCCACCCCCAATCTGACCTTGAGGATTTGTTCACTGACTCCCATGAGAAAGCCAGGGCCTTCATCAAGAGCTTGCTTTTCCATTTGCTGCAAGAATCCTCACAAAGAGATGGTCCTTCACTGTCCTGTAAGACTGTAGCCTCAGGACTCAGGGAAGTGTGTGGTTATTTCACATCTGGCCAAGGATCCACTCTCAAGTTGACTATGAACAGTGCAGGGACTTGGACAGTCTGTCAAATGGAAGTAAGAATTTGTCAGAGTCCTGGGTTATCATGGGGAGAGGCAAAGCACTACTGATTGACAAGTGAGACAGAAACCGTTTCCATGCTGGCACTGTCTTTGTGAAAGGACTCCTTTGGGCAATTGTCAGTGGTTCCACAGCATTCATAAAATGATCAAAGATGCAGCCAATCCCCTCAGAAGGAACACTGCCCTGTGAAAATACTGCTGCCACGCTGCACCTGGGTGAACCAGCCAGTAGGCTCCAGGAAGGCAGTGAAGTGTTCGCAATACAAGTTTAAACAAGTGTCCTGTTACTGCTGTCTTCTCGATTGAGCTTTGGGATAGCCTGCCTGGGGAGGCTTGAAGCCACTGTTCCCATGAATGGAAATGTGTCGATAATCTTGGGGAAAAGAATCCACTTTGAGAAGCTAAAGTGGAACTCGTGATGAAAGAGAATTGAAGATTAAAAAGAGACCACAAGGGAATGAGGTTACTACAATCTGACCAAGCTGGAAAATAAGAAAGTTTGGAAGCTGCTGCACAAGCTCACACAGTGGAACGATTCAATTTAATTTTCAGGAAAATAATCGGCAAGGTGTCTGAGCATTGGAATCCCCTAGCCATGCTGAGTTGCTTCACAGCAGTCTGAAAGGAATGCTCCTTGCGCATGGGCAAGAACTGTATCCTCAGTGGCTTTCCTTTGTTCTGTTTTTAATACATTGATGCTACATGTGGCTCTTTGGCACACACAAGCCTGCGACTGAAAACGCAGATTTTAATTACAAATTATGATAGTTTTTCCTTTATCCCTACTGTGTTTACTTCTCTAATGTACTATAATTCCTACCAAATGTTCTTCAGTTTCTGACTCTTCACCTGCTTCCATCAGGCTAAGCACTCTATAAATTGGAAAAGAGTAAATTCTATTATCACAGGAAAAGCAGATTAAAATACATACATAAAAATAAGAATGAGAGGGAGAAACTGCTTCTGACATGTTCGATGACCTGGGTTTGAATCACAAGCATTAAAAAAGTTTAAAAGATAGAGCTATGTATTTGAGACCAGAAGATATCAACTCACTGAACCACATCATGCTGCCTTTCTAAGGTGACATGTAAATGTGAAGGACAGGACTGGGGAGAAGGCTTGGCGGGTGAAGGAGTTAGAATCTCCAGAGGCCATGTTAAAGCCAGACATGCCGCAAGGGCATCTGTCATCCCAGCCTTCCCACAGGGAGATAGGCAGTGGATACAGGAGAATCCCTAATAGCCCACAGGCCAGCATTCCTGGAATACACAGGGGTAGGGGTGGAGGAAAGAGTCTCTGCTTCAAACAAGGCTGAAGGTGAGGTCCAACAGTGAGACTGTCCTCTGACCTCTACGGTATACCGCAATGCATGGACACTTGTACTCACACATGAATGTGCACACACTGAAATGTCAGTTTCAGAATATTGTAGAGGCCGAAGCACCACTGATTGTCAAGTGAGCGAGACAGTAGGATGGGTATAGATGATAGGAACAGAACCAAGTGTGGGGACTCAACAGCTCTATTGTCCTTAAACTTAAAAGTAGACATGGAGATTAAGGAAGGAAGTGTCAAGTCGGCTGAAAAGTTTCAACAAAGATGACTTGAAGGAAAGAAATCGTGAGCAGGGGATGAGTGTAATTTTGCTAGAAAGACTATGCACTGATCTAAAATGGTTTCTACATAAATCACAGGAGAGAATGTTGAGGACTCCCAGACTGACCATCTTCCACATGTTCAAGGCAGATGCTGTGTTACCTGGGACACGTGGGATTTTATCCTGATACAAACATAGAGAATATACCTGAGGTGACTCATTTTAGCTGCCTGTGGCTAAGGACTATAAGAAATAAAGAAGGTTGAAATCATTTTCCATATTTAAAGGGATCCCAGGATGTTCCAATCCCGACCACGGCAGGAAGAATTTGGTTGGCACACATTCCTCTCTGGCAATATAAAACCCATTTGGTTCACTTTTAGATGAGATAAGAAATATGGATTTTTATTTCTTATTGATGTAGGATTTATGCACTTCTTTAAGTTCCCTGTGAATCCACCAAGACCACACACTGATATCACACAATTCAAAGTCAAAATTCTATAACAATAAGACTTTCCAGAGAAATGCATTCTAATAATAATTCACTGACATTTTCTAAAACAAATCCTTGAAATAACATGCATACTTTGCTGTATTTCTAGGATATATGATTATAACCAAATCAGCAAAAACAAAATGCCAGCTTTATTACCGTTACTAACATAAACATTCTATGACGTATTGGATATTAAGTTACCTCTCAGACATAATTATCAATTTCAAATAAAAAAAAGAAAAGTTGTATATTGTTTTAAATTTTATCTAGATTTTTACACAGTACCTGTTATCAATATTTCCAGTTGGCTTCTGTCTTTCCCCATCATATTAAAAAATATCATGACTTTGTTTGAGATTATATTAGTAAACAGAAGTAAGAACAGTTCATTCCTAAGTCTTGGTAGAACATATAAAATATTATTTCTGTAGGTTGCTCAAATATTGGTGTAATATCTATTTTTATCACAGTCTAGTTATCATCATACAGTCATTAGTAATTTTTGTTGCTATTGTTCATTAAAAACTTGCATTGAGGCTAGACAGATTGCTCAGTTGCTAAAAGCACCTGCTGTTCTTTCAGAGGACCCAAGTTAGGTTTCCATCACTGACTCTGATCAGCTCACAACTGCCTTAACTCCAACTCCAGGGAATACAACACCCCCATCTGGCCTTCATGGGCACTGTACTCACATGCACATATACATAAATACATAATCAAAAATAAAAATGTTTATGTTTACACATCTATGCTTTGAGACAGCCCCAAATTAACCTAATAAATTCAATAATTTTCTACCCTGACTGTGTATATCACATTCTATGCTGAACATAGATGTATTTAGGCAATGAATAGTTAAATGGAGAATACAGACACAAGCATGAATGTTTAAAACAAAATGTACTGAATGCAGGAAATTGCTAAGGAAAGTTTGGAAAACTGAATGACTAAAGGTGCAGGAGGAAATCGAGGTTACCTAGACTTCAGGAGTACCAGAAGTCTTTCTTGCCCATAAGCTAAGGTAGAAACATGCTCGTTATAAACAAAGCCTATCACTTCTGTGTAGGTGTAGAAATCACTGGCGCCTGTATCAGCTGTGAGGTTTCTGGGCACCTGAACTACAGAGGCAACACAGATGAGCTGGAAGAAAGCCAGGCAAACTTAAACAACTCTTGGGACAACATATTCCTTCTTGATTCAATCATTGCTACCAAGAAGTTTCTGGAGCTTATTGACAATGTATGCCTGGAGACTACTTTGACTTTTAGGATCTTGGATCAAGCTGGGAGATCTGTGATGGTTAATATTGACTGGCAACTTGACAGGATCTAGAGTCATCTAGAAGATAAGCTTCCAGGTGTACCTATGAGAACTATCTAGATTAGGCTAGTTGATGTGGGGAAAGAGCCATCCCATGGGCAGTAGCCCTGGACTAAATAAGAGAGTGAGTTAAACAACAACAGCGTTCATTGCTTCCTGATGTGGATGCAACCTTGACTAGCCAGTGACCAGCCAGTGTTCAACCAGTGAGGAACAGTAACCAGCCAGTGACTAGACAATGAGCAGCAGTGACTAGCCAGTGACCAGCCAGTGATCAGCCAATGAGGAACAGTGACAAGCCAGTGGTCAGCCAATGAGGAAGAATGACCAGCCAGTGATCGCCAATGAGCAACAGTGACCAGCCAGGAACCATCCAGTAGTATACTACCTTTAACTCCTGTTACTATGACTTTCCTGCCATGATGGATCATATCCCTTCAAACTTCAAGGTGAAATAAATGCTTACTCCCTTGACCAAGGTGGGAACCTAATAGAATAGCTAAAAGAAATGTTTATTGCCATGAAAGGTACTCAAATAGCCAAATCAAGGAGAGAAACAAAAGCTGTTGTTATACAGCTTTGAGCCATTACTGTATTATATCTTCAAATAATTTTATAACAAAAAGTTTATGACATGATAGAAAATTGACAAGCACTGCTAAATTACCCTTCAGGATTATTTACCTGTGTCATTCAACAAAAATGCACAAGAGTGATCTTGGCTTCCTTACTACATATATGGTGCCCTGTTCCACTCACACATAGTGGGAGCACCAAGGCAGCTCTCCAGGCCACTTTTAAGGTGACCAGAACCCTTGTGACCTAAAATCCATCCACAGATACAACTGCTAACCACATCATATTGGGGGTGAGATTCCAGCATACAGATTTGGGAAGAAGGTGGGCAAACACACATTCAGACTCTAAAGCTGCTCTTCCTTAAAATGCTAAGGTGCATTTGCTGAATGCTATCTATGTTGAAAGCAGTACTCTGTATGAAGATCTCCTATGGGCTTCACTGACACCACAGTAACCCCCATCTGTGAGGTTCCTACATTCAAAGACCTCCCATGGATGCTAAAACACGAGTTCATACACACTGTGACTCTTTCCTATATACAAAACCTGTGGTAGAGTTTAATCCAGAAATGAAGCATAGTACATGCTGAAATTGACACAAACTAATAATGTCTTAGTTCTGTGGGAATTTTGCTGTTATTATTTGCCTGTTTTGGTCAACTTGACACAAGCCAGAGCCATCTGAAAAGGTGAGACCACAATTGAGAGAAAAAATGCCCTATAAACAAGGCTGTGGGGCTTTTTAAAATTAATAATTAATGTGGAAAGGTTCAGCCCATTGGGAGTGGTGCCACCCCTAGGCAGGTAGCCCTGGATGCTCTAAGAAAGTAAGCAGAGTATGCCATAGGGAGCAAGCCAATAAATACCACTCCTCCATGACCTCTGCTTCAGTTCCTACCTCCAGATTCCCACCTCAAAAGATTGTAACCGGAGAGTTGTAAGCCAAAATAAACCCTTTCTTCCCCAACTTGCTTTTGGTGATGGTGTTTTATCACAGCAATACAAACCCTAAGACAAAAGGTAAGATAGTATATTTATAGTAATACTATAAAAAAAAGTTATGTCACTGTGCCGTATTTCTCAAAATATCTTATTCTACATTTCACCTTTTCAAGGAGTAAGAGCAAAAATAACACAATTTCCTTTGACTTCTTTGTAATTTTCATAAATCAAAAAATAGTTCTTACCATAGGCAACTTTAACTTATGGATTTTCCCACACTTTTACCTTTTCACTTATCAGGGAATACTTTTTGGTTTCTGTTTGATGCATACAAATGGTCAGAGTCACTGTTTTTGAACACTGATGTCATTATTATTGAACATTGATGCCATTATCATTGAACATCATGGCTTCTTGAACAGAAGCTCTGACATATAGAAACAAGGAGCTGATCACTGTGACACCAATGAATTAATGAGTGGGTGGGGCATATCTTGGCATGCTGGACAGAGGGACTGGCCTCACCCATGTCTCCAACAGGATGGAGCAGGTAGGAGCCAGGTTTTATCACAGTACTTACAATAGCATGGAACTTTAAGCTTGTGAGTGGTTCTGGAATCTTCCATGTAGTATTTTTTATATCACAAAGGAGAGTGGAGACTGGAGACTGGATCTGAGAGAAATTAAACCACCTGTAAGCAGGAACTGGTGTGGCTAAGCTCTGTGGAGTTGAGCTGTGTAGAATGGGGATGTGATAAGCTATTTTTGTCACCCTATGAGGGTTCTTTTTTTTTGTTGTTTAAACTGGATAATTAATGAATATGCTTTCCAGGTGCCATGTCAGCATGTCATAAAATCCCACCCCTGCCTCCTCCACTTTCCAAAAACATCTGATTTCAGAGATCTGTGAGTACACCCCTCCAGAAACTCCCAGATGAAATTCTGTACTCCTAGCCAGAAAAATGATTGCTTTGTGTTTCTGCTTTGTTATTGTAATCACAAGGAGAGAAGTTATATCTTACACTCTCCCAAGACACCTGTACATGTTAGTCTGCCTGACAACACATAAGGAGGGCACTGAATAGCCAGGTAGAGGTCAGTTGACTGTCATGCAGGGAAGCAAGAAGCTCAAGAAATCCCCTGGGAATTTTAGGGAGATGAGTGTATCAATGGTGACTTCGTGAAACTCTGAGACCTTAAGACAATGTGCTCATGGTTTTCTCTGAACACTGCTTAGGGTCACACACTCTTTAATCTCCACATTTTAACCAGGGTGCAAATAAAAGTGTATTCCTTGTTTGTCTCGGTAAAAGAAACGTATTACTTTCTATTTATTGCACTTTCTAGTAAGATTTCTCTAAGCGAGGGTTTTTCTGAACCACTCATGGTGACATCAGCTAAGAAAATGCCACATAAAGTATAGGGGATGTGGGCATTACCAGCACTACTGTATCTGAGACATACTGTATATCTCAGGTCCTTGGCCTTGATTACAAGATGTTTTAGTCTAGGGTTCCCCTGTGAGAAAAGACTTCTGGAATGTAAACATATCAATGGGAATGCAAAAGCATTTCAGTTACTAATTACTGCAATCAAGGCAAAGCTCATAACCATTAGCTTTGATATAGTATAAACAGAAATAATAAGTTGATTAATCATCTGCAGAGGTATTAGACTATATCCAGCCCTTCAGAGCTCAAGAGCTGAGCTGTGCTGTGACCTGAAGTTAGTTAATAGCTGTTTTCTTATCTTTATTATTCATTTGTTTATAAAGTATTTGTTTTTCAACGGGTGTTGGAGATTGACAAAGAGCCTAGAAGAAGAAATATCCCAGACAAAGTCCAGTGTAGGAGACATTAACAGGACTGCCTCCAAAGACCTTGAGCAAGCTTACTGCATTTAGAAATGAAATCAGAGTGAAAATCACTGAAATCATCAGAAAGAAGAAAAGTGAATATTCATAAGTTTTTGTTTTGTTTTGTTTTTACAGTGAGCCCAAGCATTCCTTCAGATACAGGAAAGTGTAAATTCAAACTTCCCAAAGAAACAGGAGAATTCCACACATAATATGACATGCCAGGAGAGTGAAGTGTGACTAGTGTTCGCTAAAGAGATAAACACGAATTCCCTTGTTATCTTGGAACTAACAATTTAAAAAAGAACACATTGCCCTTCCCTTCCCAGCCAATGGGTCAATCCATGGATCGTAGTTAAACTGCAGGCATGGAAGGTTGGAATTAGAAAGCTGAACGGGATGAACTTGGCTTGAGGAGATCTGTCAGTGGAATGTTCAGGGCACCTCCTGACTGAATGGACAAGGAGAAGGGAAGTCAAGCCAGGACCAAGAAAAGGTGATTTGGCTTCAAAACTGAGTTTTCTAGAAAAAATTTTCAGAGTTTTTGTCTTCTATTTTGTGTCATCACAAAATCAACAAGAAGGGTCAGAGGTATAAGGGATACAGATTCCTAACCACATTCTACTTATCCTTACACCCACAGGAAAAGTGTGGCTCTCATCCCTCGCCAAAGAAGCTTCTTTTTGCAGCAGATGTAGACTGTTACAGAGATCCACAACTGGTCCAAATGCAGAGAACAGGTGACTGTGGGGAGCCCGGCTGCAACACATACAACTACAATATGACATTGCATCTAGGAGGCTCAGGAAACACCATGGGAGAGGGACTGAAAGATTATAAGAGCCAGAGAACTGGAACATCTGCTGGGACACAGCGTCACCCATAGATGGCAGAGAAGTTGTACCCATGAAATCTCAACAAAGTTGCATAAACAACACTTTCACAGTGACAACACTAGCTGTTGACCAACATGGAGGAGGTGCAAGTGTTATAGTTCTGAAGGGAAAGGTATCCTGACTTTGGGGAGCCAGGCTCTCCCCACAGCTGTGAAGGGAAGGTATCCTGAATACCTATAGCTGTGAAAGGAAAGACAATCTGACTGTAAGGATCCAGGCTATACCTATAGATGTAAAGGGAAGCTATCCTGACTATCAGAGGACAAGCTATATATATATATACCTATAACTCTGAAGAGAAAGGTATCCTGACTGTCGGGAGCCAGGCTATACCTATAGCTGTGTTCTGGGGGGCGGGAGTGGTTTCCCCACAGGAAACCATTTAGTAACAATCCTGCTCCTCTCCAAGAGAGCTGTTACAGCTCAGCTCTACTCTACTCTGCTAAGAGAGTTTCCCAGCAGAGATATCCATTGTTTCTCTGTTCCACTCTACTCCGGCAAAAGAAGGTCTTCACCCAAAACTCAGTCAAGAGATTTATTGGGAGGGAGGAATCCAACAGAGTGGCTGCCTCTGCCAGGGTGGGAAAAGGAAGCTCCCAACTGAACAGGTACAGGGCTTATATAGAGCTTCTTAGGGGCGGAGTTTTTCCAGGGTGAAGATTTTGAGGGTAGGAATTGGTCAGATTTCAATCCTTGAGCTTCAGCAAGCTCAGAGATTGGCTGGATTTCCTGCTCAGGGATTGGCAATTTTTGTGCTCAGGGATTGATTGGTTTTCCTGCTCAGGGATTGGTTGGTTTTTGTGCTGAGTTGGTCAGGGTCAGAGTGTGTTTTTTTAGCTCTGGTTTCAGGGTCAGGGTGTGTTTCTTTGGCTGGCCCTTTTACCCTAGAGGAGGGAAAATTTCACAAGGTTCCATCCCTAGATGAAGAGCTACAGGTGATCAATTACTTAGTCTATTGCATGAAGAAGAGTCAGTCTGCTCCATATATGAGCCCTCTGGTAGGTCATCTATCCAATCCCAAGCAGTTAGCCCTAAGCACATATACATGTGAGCAACACTAAATGAACTCAGTAGGTTTTGTGTGCGTGCATGCACCGTGTGTGTGTGTGTGTGTGTGTGTGTGTGTGTGTGTGTGTGTGTGTCCATAATAAAGAATAAGAGGGCATGCATGAATCTGAGGAGTCAGGAGGACATGGGAGAAGTTAGAGTGAGGAAAGGGAGAGGTGGATGATTTAAATACAGTACTCATATATAAATATCAAAAATAATTAATAATTTAAAATTTATACAGTGCGGGACTGTTTCTATACTTTGGGGCTGAGGTAACAAGGAGAATTTAGATGAAAACAATGAAATGTGAAGTCACAGGAACACATCTACACAGGCAGATGCTTAAATAGGCTTTGTAAAATCTAACATGTTAATGTGCTGTGTTATAATGTATACAATTATCTAAATCTGCCATCTCAAAACTGGCATAATAATCACTCATAATTATTCTAATAAGGCTTCTACATACCAATCACGTGGCTGAACACTTTAAAAACATTACCTCATTTTATTATAAATTCTTTTATAAGAATTTCCTTAAATAGATGTATTTTTCGGCTTAGGAAACTGAATTGGAGAGTTATGTTAACTTGTGGGCTGTCATGCATCCCCTAAGTGGCTGGACAGAAAGGCAGGCTATCTGATTGACTCCGGACCTCATTCTCTGATTTCCACACCAGTATTTTCTAAATATTACATGCCTTCTACTCACTTTATTCTGTTTTTTTTTTAAATACTGAATGTGACCCATTAAACTAATTTCCCACTAATTTCATTCACTGAAAAATCCCGCCGTTGGCGATAGGCTTAATTAAAGAGCTGTTCAGCATTTGGGAAATGCTTTTATGTATCGTTATCTCATTTTATTCTTGTATCACCATTTTGAAGTCCATTGGGGAAGATTGAAAGCTAAAGGTGGAATGGCATGCCCAGGGTCTCTCAGCTAGTACATTACAGAATTAGCACCAAAGCCTAGGCTCTGGCTCATACTCAAGGACTGCTCAGTGTCTAACGCTGGCACATGGAAGCAAGACACAGCCTTTCTTTTCCTGGATTATTATGCAGGGTCCAGCCTATCTCCTTCCCAGCAACTGTCCAGTTGCATCATAGCTGCTACACCATCCAACCCTGTATAGTCAATGTCATGTCAACCTTCACCTCCGTGTAAGACCTGGCAACTGCTGCAGGCATCACAAACACCTAAAAACTGCACAAGCTTGCTCAGCGGCACATACGCATATGCACACAGACAACAAATATATGCAAAAATGCAAACACTCACATTACCTATGTAGATTCATATACATGCCCATGCGCGAGCACACACACACACACACACACACACACACACACACACACACTCCACAGGTTTCTATTTTATGGTAATACTTTGCTCTTGGTAAAGCTCTATAATTTATTTTCAGTGGAGAAGTTCTGGGATTACTGAGTTGAAACTAATCTGAAGGCTTGGAGTGTCTAAGTGTCCTAGAGAAGGGGGAGACTGAGACTAAGAATAGAGCCTGGGAACAAAGCCTCATGTGTCACAGGCAGCATGTGAACTGTATTTACCAGCACAGCACGAGGTGTGCAGGAAAATTCCCCCACGCGCTAAAGAGAAAACTGACAGCTAAAGAAACTCAACTTTCTTTTCGTATTCCTTCCTTCCCGAACATCATGTGACTCTCTTGAGAGGCCATCAGGTCCCACCTGCTCGTACACCATGCCCGTGTGGGCTCTGTATTTAGCAGACAGCTGTCTGAAAGGACTAGGCTGGACGGCTGCGTGATGAGAGGCTGGTTGGAACACCTGAGTCACCAGGATCCCTGAAGTGCCGTCTGTTTATAGACTTGTTCCCTCTGCACTGGTGCCCAGGCCAAGCTGGGAGTCTGTGCAGTCTCCGCCCCACCTGGGAGGTACTTTCCTCGGTGTCAGCAGCACCCTCCTCCCTTTGCTCCTCGGGCTCACGGCAAACTTCACATCATCACTGACAAGCAGTGCACACACACACCCGCACCCCCCTCTGCCCAGTGCTCTGTCTCTATTGTGCTCTCCACATCTGACACTTTTCTTCTGACTGGAAGGCAGGTTGAAGTGGACCAGCCCCTGGTCCCTTTCCTTAGCTGGGCTAAAGCCTGTGACCACCTCACAGTGGCCCCCAAAGAAAGGAGTGTTGCAAGAATGAATGAGGTCATTCATGCGTGCATGATGACGTCATACAAGTCAAGACTTTAATTCACATTCACTTTGCCTGGTTTTGTTGTACTGTCTTTTAGGTTCACCTTCCCCCAGATCATAAGCAAAAGCCTTATTAATACGCATATTAAGGTAAAAGTGTTCAAGGAAAGGGAGCCACTTTCCTGAGTCGGCTTCAGATTCTAGAGGAAAACACTTGGTTCTATTCACACATTCCTTCTGAATACCAGGAGGTATATTTAAAGCAAAGGTTGACTCCCCCATCTTCCATTCTTTCCCCAAACATTTCTCTGTAACAAACTGTTTTTGATCAATAATTTGCTGTTTTCTCCAACACAGTGCCTGTTTTCCTAGTTTTCTCACCCACAAAAACAATTTACTTCTCCCTGTTAATAGGCCAGTAATTCTTCTGACTGATGAAAGATACAAAATTAAAACAAGTGCCCGGGAGTTCCAATGTCAAGAAGGAGCAGATGAGATTTAAAAAAAGGAATGACCATTGCACACCCCTCACATTCATTTGTTTGTTCATCTGCTGAAAGGCATGCATCCTGCTGAGCTCTAGGACTGTGAAGTA
The DNA here is from genome assembly GCA_902168405.1 of Peromyscus aztecus. Taxonomy (NCBI): domain Eukaryota; kingdom Metazoa; phylum Chordata; class Mammalia; order Rodentia; family Cricetidae; genus Peromyscus; species Peromyscus aztecus. Next base: position 2,847 of record CABHPQ010160564.1, on the reverse strand, counting down.
CACAATGATGAATTAGAACTTGGGATCAAGAAGTCCACAGCTTCATCCCCCTGCCCCAAGGAAAACAGAATATTTTAAGAAAATGCACTCTCAAAAGACCCTTGCAGTGTTGGATGCATACTAAAATAACAAAACGCAATGGGTTCCCATTTTGGTGAGATCAAAACCAAAACAAACATAGCCAGAAATAAGAGTGGAGGATTATTACCTAGACCAGGTGAGGAGGGCATGGGAGTTGTCCTAGTTAGTTGTAACTGTCAACTTGACAGAGCCTAGAGTCGTCTGAGAGGTATCTCTCAGATCAGAATTGGCCTGTAGTCATGTCTGTGTGAGTATTGTCTTGATTGTTAATTGATAGAGGAGAGTTCATCCTACCCTAGGTGGCACCATTCCCTGGGCAGATGGTCCTGGGCTATAACAAAGTTAGCTAAATGTGAGTTTGAGTGATCCAGAAAACAGTTTTCCTCCATGGTTTCTCCTTCAAGGTCCTGCTTGAGTTCCTGCCCATATTCTCTCAATGGTGGACTTTATCTGCAAGCTGAAATAAATCCTTTTCTCCCTGAAATTGATTTTGGTCACAAATTTGGTCCACAAATTTGGGATTTGTCACAGAAATGGTAAATATATTAGAAAAAGGAGTCACTTCTAAAGCAGTGTCCTTCTTAAACAAAGCTGGTGTTGGGATTTTGTTCCTGAAGTCTATGTACATTCCTGTAGAAATACCTAGCTCTGAGGATGCTCAGTTGAAGCTCTTGGCTCAAGAAAGAAAGATGGGGCACACGACTGTGACACATTTAGAAGTTAATGCTGTGAGTGTTCACCAAGTGTTTCAATAGTCGCTTGTCCTACCACTGGAGGGTTCTAGAACCTTTAAAATCTAGAGCTTAGTAAGAGAAAGTTAGTTCTTTTGCAGTATAGTCTTAAAGCCAATATTGGGCCCTTGGCCCCTCCTCGTCTCTGTTTTCCTCCCTAGCAGGCATCCATGAGGTAAGCACTGCCTCCGTCCTGATGATCTGCATCGGGCAGCAGGACCCAAACTCTGCAACCATGAGCCATATTCAGCTTTCTTCCTTATAGCTTAATCGGCACATGTGTTTAGTCACAATGTCAGAAAGCTGAGCAACACACTGTACAGTGCCTAATGTAAAGGGATTAACAATGATTCAAAATATGATGGAATTTTTCTTTGAGTTAAAATACATATTAAACTCTTAATACATATCCACAGGAACTTGAAATATTTGTGTTACAAGGGAATTGAACCCAGGGCTTCAGCCTTACTAGACAAGCACTATAGAGCTAGATTCTTAACTCTTATGGGTTAGGAAACTGCGTGTGTGGTGTTGTGTACGTGTGTCTTATGCACATGTTAGTGTGTGTGCGCTTGGGGATATTTGTGCATGTATATGAACATTCATGTCGAAGTCAGAAGTCATTCTGGATAATTGTCATCAATCACTTTCTACCTTGTGCTTTTATAGTGATCTCTCAAAGAATGTAGAATCACCTACTCAGTGAAGCTGGCCAGTCAGTGAGCTCCAGGGATCTACCTGTTTGTGCTTCCCAGCACAGGTGAAGGCCATCACACCTGACTTTTTATGTATGTGTTGGGAATCTACAACCAGGTTCTCATGCTTGTTCACTGGACACTTTACAGACTGAGCCATTTCCTCCACCCTAAACCTGGACATTTAACTGAAAATAAAACTGTTTCAGTAAATTTTGGATTTAGCTCTCATCGGTTAAGGTATATGATACCTTTCTTCTCCCAACCATATTCAGTTCCTCATTATACCCACTCCTGGTACCATTCATCTTTCCTCTACTGCACTTTATAATCATCGCATAACAAGAATTCCCCTAACAAGAGAGCCTTTACCCCGTCATGGAATTTCCCCCCATGAGGAACAGAGCTTTTCCTAGCTCCAGTAAGCACCCTTACCCCCAGGAGCTGCAACAGTCACCTTCCGTGCTATCTACAATCACTGTAGGCATCACTTCTAGCCCCTGGACCCTCTGTGATGACCTTCCATCTAATATCATAGCATTGCTGACTTCAGTGAACATGTTCTTTTGATGACGTCTATTTACCTCATAATCCAATCAGCCTTCTGTCTCCATTGGCTCCACATCTGCAGACTCTACCAATAGCAGGTCAAAAATATCAGATTAAAAAAGTCGTATCTGCACTGAAGTTGAAGCCAACTTTTCCTGCCATGATTTCCTAATGATGTAGGACAACTCTCTCTTTAGTACTTACATCATGTTAGGTAGGAACACATGTACAGCTCAAATGTAAATATTATGATGTTGTATATAAGGGACCTTGCCACCTGTATTTTGGTATTGTCAGGCATCCTGGAGTCAACCTTTGTGGGCACAGGAGTGCCTTTAGGAGCATATGGTACCTGCCTTTGCATTCTCTCCTCTTCCTATTTATCTCCCTCATTTTCAAAACATAAAGCAAAATAAATTTGGATGGTTTTTCTACTTAATGGAATAACATAAGTGAATTGTAATCACTTTGTTCTTGGCTTTCAGTGATGCGTGAACAGTGTTCCATTTCATTGTGTTACAAGCATCAAAGTAGAGTAGGGAATAGGAGAATGGAGTTCTGAGGCCAGTCTCTAGGTCTTTTGCTAGACATGGGCTTGGGAAGTTCATGTGTTGTTGTTCAGTACCATACTTCCTAGTAATATACGAACAAGGCTGTCTGCTTAGAGGAGGCTCACAGGAAAACATGAGCTGAGAGATCTGACTAAAGCTCCCTAAACTTCTTTGGAGCACTATTCAAATACAAAGTCATATTATTGTGGCAGCATTTTAAAAGAAAGTATGAGCCTTGCT